>NW_006499603.1:5655866-5676337 GCF_000471905.2 Amborella trichopoda | reverse complement strand
GTTTGATGGTTATGACTTTGTTTTTTTCACTTGAGGTCCCAAGGTCGAATCCCCTTGGGCATGTGTTGCATTTTTGTTGTGTATATAGTGGTTGGTATAAATATAAATATTTTTGTTGTATTCGAATCCCCTTGGGCATGTGTTGCATTTTTGTTGTATATATAGTGGTTGCTATAAATATAAATATTTTTGTTGTGTATATAGTGGTTGGTATAAATATAAATATTTTTGTAAATAATATAAAAGACATAAAAAAATGAAAAAATAAAAAAATTAATTTTTTATATAACAGTTAATTTTTGTTGTATATAGTAGTATAATTATTTTTGTAAATAATATGAAAGGTATAAAAAAAAAAAAAAAAGTTTATTCTATTTGAAATCTCCATCTTTCTACTAACAATCTCTTTTATTAAATTTATTATAGAAACCTAAAAAAATAAATTTTTGAAAAATTGAAGTGTTATTTTCAAAATTTGTATGAATTTTATTAATTTTTACATTGATAACCAAATTTTTTATTTTATTTATGAATTTTTACATTATAAATCATGTAATGTACTATTTTTCTTACAATTATCAATAATACATTTTAAATTAGATAATATTATAAAATATTTTAAATTTGTTATTATTTGTCTAATAAAATAATGATAAAATGTAAACTAATATTTATAATTTCAGTATATAATATTATAATTAGTGAGGTTGTAATAATTTTGGATTATAGTTAGTTAGGCTGTAATAGTTTGGGTTTTTTTAACGGGTTAGGGTTTTTCTCCAAAACAAGATTTTAATGGTCATTCTTTCACTGATTAGTCTACTCTTTGTAATAGTCCATATATAATTATATATTTTATTCATGATAATTCTATGATTTTTCTTTTATGTTACGCAAATTTAATAGTTAAAATAAATTTATACAGGGAAAGAACATCTCAATATTCACAAATTGATAAAAAAAATGAAAGTTAATAATGTAGTACCCTCATTTTTTATTGGATTCTTAAAAAAAACATTTATAATGAATTTTAATAATTTTTTCGAATTTTTTTGAAGCTTTAATCCAACCAATTCAGCCCATTCCCGATCCGGATCGTGGATTCGCCGATCCGAATCGGTTTTTGAGGTGCCAGATCAAGATCACCGATCCGCTTTTTAAACCATTGCTTTTAAGACAATTATATAGTATAATCACGATTATGCAACACCTGTTGTGGTATTAGAATTTTTCAAGTTTTCAAGAATCCGGAGACGGGCAACCCTGGGGAACCTAAACTGCAAGTCCTTTCTATCTATCGTGCAGCTAATTGTGACTTCCATCTTGGTCAAAACAAAACAAAAAAAAAAAATGATCTAACCCTCATCTCTCAACTGCTCACATAATTGACCGACCAAATACATCCATCCTTGAAGGCAAGGGGACCAGAAAAAGGCAGATTCTCTCAGCAATTATTCTGAAGAGGAGAGAGGGTTTTCTCTTGAGCAGGCAGGCAGGCAGCTTCTTTGCTAGTGGACTCTCTGTGTCTCCTTGTCCTCTCACTGTTTCACAAACCCAACAACCTTCTCCTTCACCTATATATATAAAAAAAAGAAAAGCAGGGGGAAGCCTTTTCGACAAATAAATTCGAAATTCTGCCTTCGCTATTCTAAATCACATTATAACCACGAATCTCCTTCATGATCCACAGGTGTTATTCTTCATGCTTAAAAGGTTGCACTTTGCTGCTGATGATTCCCAAACATCATTAATTTCTAAAACCACGGGAATCTGGTGATTGCGGGATTCCCAAGAACTTCAAACGCTTTTCAAAACATTGCAAAATCTGGTATCTTCTATAACATTTGGTTTGTTTTGGGCGGCTTTGAGATGAGCATTGTTGTTTCAGAAGTGATAAGTAAAGCTTCTTCCCCGTGAAAAAGGATTTGGTTCCCTCCATACCATGCGCATCAAGAATTAGTTAGATGCACTGTTTTTAAAACATTCTTTTTCATTTTATTTTATTTTCTAAGATGCGTAAGCCTCTATTTTTTTATTTAATTTTTTTTTCTTTTCTTTTTTTCGTTTCACTTATCCAAACGATTCAAGAATGATCTGGATCACCGACCCATTTCTCGACACTATTTAAAGGTGAGCATTACTTTGATTTTTTAGAGCCTCTGCTCTATACAAACTTCACCCATATTATAATACTATATTAAAAAACACAATTTTTATGCGGCCATCCCACATATTGTAGAAATACGGGCTTGGCAATAAATATATGTTTTTAAATATAATTTTATCCTAATTTTTTGAGAATATATAATCTTTAACATGGAGATCATGAATATGAACAAAAAAATTGAAAACTAGAAATAATAATTATATTAAGAAAACATTTAGATCGTTAATTACAATTGTTTTTTGATGGACCACCTATTTGCATCCTCTTTAAGATGGATGCTTTATACCTCAAGACATGAAACCAATGTCTCAGTATTCACTTATTTTTTTACAAAGTAATAAAATTACATAGTGTGCCACTTAATTATAAACATCCAAATATGAAAACAATGTCTCAGTATTCACCTATTTTTACCAAGTAATGAAAGTAATAGTGCATCACTTCTAATTTCCTTTAGAAATTAAGAAAACACCATTTTTAGAGATTTATAGCAATTTTTTTAAAACAAATTAGGAGAAACTTGTCGATTCGGCCGATTCTCTGATCCGACATGTCAATCCACCAATTCAACATGGTTTTTGAGGTGGACGATCTAGGTCGCCAATCCATTTTTATAAACCATGATTATTACCGTCCAATCAAATGGGTAAGAGTGGGACCAAAAGAACATGCCATGAACCGAAGTGGTACATAACACTCTCGTCTTCTTTTTTGACAAGAGTGTTGAATATTATTTAAATCATAGAGTCATTACAAGCATGATAGCAGAGAAAATGAAAAAAAAGAAACCAACATTAGAACAAATAAAAGAAAACCCTTAACGAGGGAAGGATGCCCCCTTCTTAGCAAGGTCATCTACCAAAGTATTAGCCTCTCTATATATAGGATGAAGGTAATGTTGCTGCCAACAAATAATTCTTTAATGTGTAACCAAATATATCTCATTCGACAAGGTGTAATAGATAAGCAATTACACTAGTCCATCGCATTCTTTGTCCCCTTCCACAATAGGGAGTCCCCCAAGCTCATCTCCTTCCATAGCTTGATACCTTGTAGGACTGCTGCCATTTCAACATAGTTCGCAGTAGCATCACCACACAATCCTGCAAAACAGACAGCTAAATTCCCACTTGAATCCCTGCATACTCCACCCACCCCAACCCTACTTGGATTTCCCATAGAAAAGCCATCAACATTCAATTTAAAGCAACCACTCAAACGAGGCTGCCAAGTACTTCTAGGCCTCACCTTAAGAAATCTTAACAAGATTAATTGATCAAAATTATCATCGACATCTATTCTTGAAGTCCCCCTTCCTTCTTTAGTAATTCTAAATCAATTCCATGTATTGAATAAGATCTTATTTTTTATGGTTGCCAAATCCACTGCCACACTTTCGAAAGTTCTCCAATTTCTTTCAAGCCAAACAAGGACAATGATAGTACATAGCTTTTCTCTTATCACATGGATCATAGAATACTTTTCCTATCTTAATAGAACAGGATATCTGAAAAGAGTGGTTCTGGGATGCCTTTGATTGTTTAAGGGTGACACCCTATCTAAGCCATGCCCTATATTAAAGAGTCTATTGTAAATTGCATAACAAGCCCCGGAACTACCACATTGCATTGGCAAGTCATACATGTATCATGTTCTACAAGTTCAGAAAAATCGAGATGTCTAGGCATTCTGAGCTTTCCTCTTGTAGATAAACTGAATACAAAGGCACAATCTCAAGGTTGCCACAAGAAGCACCTGTCAAGGCCTCAAAACCCAATGTAAATATATAAGTTATTTACTACGAAAGTAAGATATCGATTCCTGCCTCCCACAAGTTAAAAAAAGATGCAAAGCAAGATGATGGTGCATTTTTCCTCTTTTCGACTGTAAATCATAGCAATTTTTCTCTCTGTTTTTCTCTTAGATTGTTCAGTGGTGATGTTTATCTGCAATTTATCACAGGCTTTTGATTCTGCAGTTTTCAACACAGTTTGAACTCTGAAATTTTCCTTGACATTTCAAAGTGAGTCATCAGGCAAGTACCCTGAAGGGCATATGCCATGTGACGTATATGGCACTGTTTAGATCATAAATTATGTTATCTGAATTCGTGTACAAACACAATGCATTTCGACACAATGTGTATTAGCAGATAACATTGTCACAAACCAAGTGCAAGAAACCTAATTATTTGCATGATCCCATGCAAAAACCCTAACCAAGACCATGCAAGAGCTTCAAGGTCCCATGAGCCATTATGCTGAAAGGACAAAATCTAGTGGTGGCTACTGTAACCGATGGCACCCAGTACAGTCGACATAGGTGTGCTGAAGATTTATGAGAACGAATCTATGAGAGAGGCTGTTCTTACTTATTACATGGACAATTCATAACCACATCAGACTTTTGGGTAAGCCGTTCACATCAAATGTCAATGAGGAATTACAAGCCTAAAATTAACACCACAAATCGGAGGACACACGTTTTCATATCAATTAGTTGTACATAGGAGTTCTTGTGCTCTGATAACAAGCCATGCTAGTGCATGTGCAACAAGGAATACCCAATGTTAAGGATAGAGGTTATCAACTAAACCCTTGCTCAGAAAGCCAAGGGTTAGGAGGCACATAACTGTATCCCTTGAAGTGATCCTCGGCTGTGGGCGTGGGGGCCGAGGAGTCATCTGCCGGCATGGATGTCCAACACTTATCAAAGTTAGCCGTGCATTCCCTCCCACTAACATCAGGCCTGAATTTTGGTACTACTTCTCTCTCTTCCAATCTCTTCCAGTCTATTTGCTTGAACCATCTGTGCCTCTTAATGTCCTCCCCTCCGTTAGCACCACTACCCAGTCTCTTGGAAGGCTCCTTTTCCAACAGCTGAAAATGAAAATGCATGAACATAAGCTCCTTGCCAAAATAAATGAGAATGGATGCAAGACGAGTTTAAGCGATTTATTTTATTACCCCTTTGAGCAAAGAATGTGCTTCACTGGTCAAAAATGGTGGCAATTTCACTTTGTCCTTGATGATCCTTTGTTGAAGCTTATGCCTGTTGACATGTGTGAAGGGAGGCTGCCAAAAGCCACCCCAAGAATCACCTAATGTTGTCAAAAACTAAGAAAAAATTCTATTTGGATCTATTTGAAAGTAAAGAGAGCAACAACAATTGCAATAACAAAATGCTACTATAAACAAAACTACTATCACTACTACCACCGTGATGCATGTCAGAAGAAGCATAGAATTAATCTCCATTTGCTGGCATTCTGTTCTTCTAGGAAACACATCAAGAAAATCTTGGGGAAACTGAAAACAGGAGAAGTATCACAAAGAAGGCATATATATATATATATATATAAACATCCTTCAACCTATATTATTCTTTTTCTTTTATCAATAGCAACCAATAATATATTTTTAAACTTATATTTATATTTAATAGACAAGGAAATAATGAAGAAGGAAAATGGAACTCTGAACATGATGTCAATGTAATGGAATGAGTTGGCTGAATGTATTAAGAAAGTGATAAAAGAAATTTAGATAAGGAGGTACGAGTTAGTTCAAGTGGAAAGACTGAAAAGGGCAAGAGGTAGGCCCAAAAAAACGTGGTTGGAAGTAATATGAAAAGATATGGGGACTTATGGCCTCACTGAACATATGGTATTTAATAGAGCAGAATGGAGAACCAAGAATCATGTAGCCAACCCCAATTAATTGAGAAAAGGCTAAAATGATGATGATGATGATGTAATGAGGGGAAAACATATTGTGATATTATGGAAAACATCGAGATACAAGAAAAATTGGAGAATTATGCTAGTGTGATCAGAGAAACCAATGTATAGTTTAATATGATGAGTACCTGCCCCTTTAACATTTCATACAAAAGAATCCCAACGCTCCACCAGTCTGCATCTTTGTTGTGACCTTTTGCGAGTATGATTTCAGGGGCCATGTATTCTGTTGTTCCACACATGGAGCTCGATCTGCTCGATTCATCAATTTCCTTTGCCAACCCAAAATCAGTAAGCATCACCTGTAAAAATACATAGTTATCACTGCATATGAGTATTAACTACAAAGGTTCAAAAATATGTGCAAGGACAACTTTCTCTCACATGCCCATCTGCATCCATAAGAATGTTTTCAGGTTTGAGATCTCGATGGACGATCCCGTTCTTGTGAAGATGTGAAACGGCAGAAACAATCTCAGCAGTATAAACCCTTGCCTGATCCTCGCTAAGGAAGGAAAGATCCAAGTGGCATCCGAATCAAAACAATAGTCCACACCAAGTGACTCAAAAGGCTTTGAATGAACGAATACCTGAAGATACCCTGTCGATAAAGTTGAAAGAAAAGATGCCCTCCATTTATAAAATCTAGAATCAAGTAAAGCTTGGATTTTGTCTGCAGAATAAACAATGCAATTTGGTTAAAAAAAGGATATAGTAACCAACAAGAGAACAAGCTTGTAGAGAATGTGTATATCAAACTTTTGAATCGGAATATCCATGGATCCATGCAGCCTACCGGGTCCGGATGGGCCTGAACCACAGTGGACATGAGCCAGTGAACTGAACCACATGAGTCACAATACAAACCCAGGCAGTTCTATGGTGGAGACGCACATCTCAGGGTCTGACCCAAATCACGTGAGAGCCAACGAGTGACATTATTTGTTTCCTGCCAAGTCGACTCAGCCCAGGCCCTGCCCAGTTCCTGTCCTAGTTCCATGTTTTCAAAAACTGATATAGACTTAAAAACAAGAACAGCCTTGAAACAGTCACATAAATAAAACAAAGGATCTCGACTGGTTTTTTAAACATTGGTGGTGCCTATAGAAGGTCAATCGATTTTTTGTTTGCATTTGAGAATTTAAGACTGCAGAAAATGTTTTACAAGTAAAAAAGCACTATAAGTTTCCTCTTGTTTTCTTTCTTTCATTTCATTTGGCAGCAGCTCTTGATAACTTTTTCTTGTTTTTCTTTTTACATATTTGATTTATCTTCTTAAATAAATAAAAAATGTCGAGCTTCATTTTTTTTTTTTTTTTCCGGAGGAAAACATTTTATTTGATTTTATTTAATGTTCCAGAGTACCACATGATATTGAACATCATTTGTATTTAACATTCAATGCACTTTTATAGAATTTCAGGCATTCCAAAGCCAAAGTGCTCTGAATTGATCAAAGAAAATGCCAAACTATACAATTCTATGCACAACATTATCGAATCCATGGGCTCACAAGTGCGGTGAACCTGACATTTTATTATGAAACCAAACTGTAATATGCACAAACGCTGTTTAGAGTAACCCATTTATATAACCTGGCTTTTGCATAATAGTATCTCTTTTCAAGTTGTAAGTGTTATTATGTTTTTCTTTTCCTGTTTTTACTTAATGAACGACTGATATCCTTTAATTGATTCAAGTTGCAAAGATACTTCTTCTATCTTCTTTTTTCTTTTTTTCATTTTGAAGATCTATTTAACTCCTTATTTATTTCTTAGAATTTTATGTGAGATTGTTTTTGCTGTTTGAAAAACTATTGATGCCCAAAAGTTCATTTTACTTATGAAACTCAAACCAATAGCTCAATTTAAGCTCCCATCCAATTGCTTTTTCTTAAAGATCCCTAAATTCAGTATTTCATCTCCTTTGTATCATACAAGATGTCACAAAAAACATTGACAAGAGGAAATTCATTTATAACTCCAATGGTCTATTTAGAACCAAGGAGAATCATCAATATAAAATTATACTATATAAAGATTATACATCAAAGCCACTTACCTCAAAAACGAAACTTTATTAAATTGATGTTAAACGAAAAGAAAATTTATTAAATTTTGATTCATATAGAGAGCCATTAATCAAAACAGTTTAACAAACAAGACTCCAATACCAGCTATAAAAGAACACCCAAAATGGAAAAAATGGGAATAAACAATAGCTCAAAATACCTGACATGTCCAAGTAATATTGTCTATCTCTCTGCTTTGGAACTTCAAGGAGCTTCACCCTCCTTGAAATTCTATACCCTCGTTTAATACAATCAAGCATGGTAGAAAAGCAACATTGTTTGCATGGCACCAATCTCTCAAGCCATTTTTTCTCTGATCAATAGCATTCAAAGATCCTCCATTTTCAAACTTAAACCCACCTTTTATTTTGATATGCATTGCATAGAATTAGCTACAATTTCTCCACTAATATACAGACCCAAACTCAGAAAAGAACTTTGTCTCAACTGCAACTATTAGTAAATTTCCCTTACCATATAATTATACGTATTATTTCAAAAAGTTAGAAAGCTCGGAGTATGTACAAAAAATAAGATTGGACACAATATATGGAATTAAGAAGTTCGACAAAAACTGCAGATCCAAATTATATATGGTCATAATTTCATATATGCCACTCTTTCTTGAGCTATATACATCCTAAAATTTCTGCAAACCACTAAATTTGGGTGGAATCCAAAGAAATACAGCTCTTTCCAGCACGCATTTGTAGAGATACAATTAAAAAAGCGGAGAATTTTCCTCCCAAAATACTAGAGATCCAAGGCATACATATAGAAGATAGAGGGATCGTCAATGAGTTACAAGATGGATAGAGCAGGATAGAGAGACTAGGTATTTAGTTGGCTACGGGGTAGACCAAGGAGTTAAGGAGGGCTTCATTGAGTTGCTAGGTAGAGAGAGGAGCTATTGGATGAGTTATGGGCTAGAGAAGGAAGGAGAAAAGGATGGATTTGGTAAGTTCTAGTGTCAAGGGAGAATGAGGAATTGGGTGAGATATAGGTTCGAGAGAAGAGAGGAGGACTTCAATGAGTTGCATATCAAATAAAATTTAGCTTTTGAAGGATTCAATCAAACAATGGAGCCCTTCCATTCCCAGCAACTTCAGGGATAGTATGGCCCTCATTCATTCCGTTGACACCCTTGAAGAGTCTAGGACTCTCTCTCCACCCAAGAACTAGCAAATAGGGCCTCTGCCAAGGAAAATCCTCTTCTCCACAAATAGGAGGAAACCTTCTGGTCTCAAGGATCCAAAATTAAATGGCTTAAAGTTGGAGACCACAATAGTGCTTTTTTCAATAAAACTGCTAGCACCAGGCGTAGGGGAAACACCATTTCTCAAATTTCAACTGGCCCTTGCACTTTCTCCCAGCTGGCCCAGATTAATAGACGCTTTGTTAGATATTTCAAAAACCTCTTCTCCTTACCTTATGCTCTAAAACCTTCCATAGGAAATATTTCCTTCTGAACTCTGTCCGCCGAGGAAGCGGTCTGGCTTGAAAGACCCCTCTCCTTAGAAGAGATTAGGAAGGTTGTCTTTGACTTTGGGTGTGACAAAGCCCCAGGTCCAGGTGGCTTCCTGGTTGCCATTTACCAGGATTTTTAGAATACTATGGCTCCAGACATCATCACCTTCTCTGAGTTCTTCCATAGAGGTCGCATTAATTATGTTATCAATTGTACTTTCTTAGCTCTCATTCCTAAAGTTGAAGGGTTAGAAAAACTTAGAGATTTCCGGCCAATCAGTCTCTTAAATTCTTCATACAAAATTCTAGCCAAAGTTCTTGCCCCCCGTCTGAAGGCGGTCTTTCATTATGTTATTGACCACACCCAATCTGCCTTTGTCGCTAACAGACAAATCTTGGATGGTGCTTTGTCAGCCCATGAAGCTATCCACTCTAGATTCCTTTCAGGGGATAATGGACTTGTCATTAAGCTTGACTGGGAAAAAGCTTATGACCGAGTTGAACGGAGTCTCCTGGACGAATTTCCATCGCGCATGGGATTCAGCAGCAAATGGAGATCCTGAATCATGGCTTGTATCTCCAACCCCACTTCTCTGTCCATATCAATGGGTCACCGTTGGGCTTCTTCTCCACCTCTAGAGGCCATAGATAGGGAGACCCACTCTCCTCTTTCTTGTTCACCCTCATTGATGAGCTTTCCACCAAATCCCTTACCAGACTTTATGAGCAAAGAACCCTCAAGGGATTCCAAACCTCCTCTTCTGGACCCATCCTTACCCATCTTCTCTACATTGATGGCACCCTTGTTTTCCTTGAAGCTGAGACCCCCCAGGTAGATAGTCTATGGCTTTTCCTTAGGTGTTTTGAAGCTGCCACTGGGTTGAAGGTTAATCTCTCTAAGACCAAAATATTAGGTATCAGGGTTAGCAACACCAACATTTTCTTCCTAGCCCAGCATCTTGGGTGTGTTGTTGACTCCCTACCCACTACATATTTGGGCCTTCCTCTTTGTTTAGGGAAACCTAGGATACAACTTTGGGATAACTTCGGAAGGGCAGATTCCGATCCTTGGGGGAAGAATCACCCTCATTAAAGCCACTCTCGCCAACATCCCCATTTATCAAATGTTCACTTTCCAAATCCCTGTCTCGGTGGCTAACTGTCTAGAGAAACTCATGAGAAACTTTCTCTAGTGTGGCACCTCTGAAGACTTTAAATTCCATCTAGTTTCCTAGGAAAAGATTTGTAGCCGTAAAAAATTTGGTGGCCTAGGTTTCAAAAACCTCAGAACTATGAATCTTGCTCTTTTTGGTAAATGGTGATCGCACTTCACTTCTCCCCACCCTCTCCTTTGGAAATCCATTGTCCAAGCTAAATATAAACTTGATAACAACATATGGCTTCCCCACTCTCCTCTCTTTCGAGCTTCTGGAGCCCGAAAATCTATCTCCTCCGACAAATCTCACTTCTTGAACTCTACTAGATTCACATTTGGAAATGGCCTCAAAATAAAATTCAGAATAGATCATTGGTTAGGAGATCAACCACTCTACCACCTCTTCCCCCCATTGTTTCTCCTTGCATCTGATCAAGACGCCCTCATCGCTCAATACGTTGAGCATAGAGGTAACTTTCTTTCTTGGACTCCCATTTTTAGAAGAAACCTCTCTTACTCTAATTGGCCTCTCCTAAGCTCCCTCCTTCACCTCCTAAATTCTATTTTCTCCCTCCTATCTAGGGAGGATTCTTTAATTTGGTCATCCACACCCTCTGACATCTTCTTTGTATCTTCTTTCTATGCTTCCCTTCTCCCTAACTTAAATCCTTGCCCTCTCCTTAACAAACTCTAGTCCCTCCCAACTCCTCCTAAGGTCCAAGCATTCCTTTGGACTCTATGCCAAGGTTCACAAGAGCGGTTTCTCCCTTCATAACCATGGCATTTTGTCTTCAAGACGAGGAAGATATAACCCATCTCTTCATCCATTGCCCCTTTTCTGCTAGCCTTTGGTCCAATATCCTCCAACATAGGAGGAGGATTAGCTGGATTAAAAGCAGCAGGATTAGCTTGATTTTCTTTTGGTAGCATTGTAAAGGAAACCGGATATCTCTGGATTTGATTAGCTTTTGGTGGCATTGTAAAACAAACCGGCTATCTCTGGATCTTACTTGCTCTCTGTAAATCTAACTTCCTCTGATACCAATTGATGCAGGGAGAAAATAAAACCAGAAAAAATAACAATAAAAAAAAAAAGATCGAGAGAATAAACTATCTCTCAAATGTCTGTAAGGGAATCCATCCCAAAAACAATCTCTTCATAAGACCAAATTCTAATCAACTCATTCATTGATTTACAATGAAGGAAGATCTCCCTTTAAATAGACTAAAAAGAAGATAAACAATAACTAAACAAAAAAACCTCTCTACACAGGTTTTTCTTCTTTATCTCTTGTCCCTATTTTCTCTCTTAACCTATTTTCTCTCATCCCTATTTTCTCTTTTTTAACCTAAATAGATAGCCCACGTTTTACCCAAAACCTCTTCAATGTTGGTTATTTAACCTTATCCTATTTATATTCCTACCCAATTGATCAAATATCAATTCACGCACAAAAAAAACTCATGGCCACCTAATTACCCCTGCGAATCTCCTATTCCTGAAGAGATAAAAAAAAAAAAAAAATTATATATATACATATTATTTTCTTTTTTCTTTTTTTCTGCATCAATGCCTTAGCTAAACCAGTTGCTTCCAAAAGTTTGTCACAAACCCAACCCACAATATGGAGTTGTATTTTTCATTTACTGGTATTGACTACTGAATAGTGGATGTCAAATTCATAAAGGAAACGGGGAAAATAGAAAAGGATGAGGTAATGGCGTACCTGGAAGGAGTAGCGGAGCTGAACAATAAATGGATGCACAACTTTGGTGAGAATGTCCCTCTCAGCTTTCATGTACTCAACATGATTCTTCTTGATTATCACATCCTTCCTCATCACCTTCATTGCATACACATTGCTGCTCTGCTTCTCTCTGACCTGGAACACCTTCCCGAAAGCACCCCGTCCTAACACCCTGAGAATCTCGAAATCATGAGGGCCCATTCTCTCTCTCTGATCCACTGGCCCATTTTTCTCTCTATTGGGTGACCCAATCCCCTCTCCATCCATTGACTTTCCAATAGGGCAGGCCTCATCCTCATCCTCATCAGAGTCATCAGACGAAAGAGAGAAGCAATTGAAGGATGGGAGGTGGGTCGTGAACCGAGGAGAAGGGCCGACAAGGGAATGAGAGCGAGCACACAAGGTTTCCGGATCGTGAGGTGTGACAGGAGCTTTGGAAGTGAGAGGCCCAAAACTTTCTGCAAAGTCGAACTCGTTCTCAATGAATTGTGAGTGAGGATGCGAAGTCGAGGAGGCGGAGGTAGTTGCAGGGGGTATCTTTAGATTCCCCAGAAGGGCTTTGAACGGGATCATCGATCACTATGAGTCCACTGATTACCAGGTAGCAGAGATAGAGAGAGAGTTGAGACTTGATAAAAGATAGGCGGACTGTGTTCCTTTAAGGTAAGACAGTGTGAGAGAATCATGGGGAAAGAGATTCATGAGAAATTACCAGAAAGAAAGAGAGAGGGGTGAGGTGAAATTAGGATGGAGGGGGTAGAGCAGCTATGGTGGTGGCTTGTGGGGTTACAAGGAAGCGGAAGAGATAGAGATGGTGGTGCCTTTTGGCGTTACATGGCGGTGGACGGGGTAAGGGGGGCCTGAGTAACCGTCACCTCCTTTATGGGATGTTCCGTATTTTCCGTAGACTCGGTCCGTAAGAAACAGATCGGTGGGGCGGCTAGTCCGCCTGTTTGGATCGCCAGAATGCTGATTCGGATGGTGCTATCCGGAAAACATTGTGGGACCCATATTCCAAAAAATTTAAAATAAATTATTAAAAATATCTTAAAATGAGCTTTTTAAACTTTTTACCCGTCCTAATCTATCTTTTCTTTGTTTTAAAAAAAAAACCCAAACTTTTTTTACTAACCCTCCAACTGAAAAAGGTTTATTTTTTATCAAAAATACCCTTTCTCGTACCTTGAACGTGCGATCAAATCCTGTGGATGGACCCCAATTTTCATTAACACCAAACCACGGTTATTATTCGCCGGAGTGCTTATGAGAAAACAATATGTCGGATCGAATATTTAAAACGCGAGACTGAAGTGCCTGTGTATCTAGGAAACGTATCACTGGAGTGCTTGGGATTCCAGGAGGCAAACAGCCGTTCTGCTTTCCTCATATGCCGGAGTGCCCGTGATTCCAATGAGCTATTCCCTGAACTGAGGTAGTGAATTACTGGATTGGCCTTTCGTCCAGGAAGCTGAGTGCCGGACTGATTTGAATGAAGCGCTGGAGTGGCTTCATCATGGGTTGGACAATTACATAGACCTATGTGCCGAAGTACTTTCCACATGTGCCCAAGTGTCAATTTTAGTCAACTATTCTCCGAAGCAAGTTCATCAATTGCCGGAGTGTTTTCCAAATATGTCGGAGCACGTTTTACGGATGCCAGACTGCCTATTTAACAGTGAAGTATTCTCCAGAGTGATCTTCACAAGTGCCGGAGTGCACTATTATACAGTAAACAATTCCCTGTAGAGAGCTCATGAAATGCCGATGTGGTTTCTAAATATACCGGAGTGCATTTTACAAATGTCGGACTGCATATTAACAGTAAATAATCATCGGAGAGCTTTGCAAAAAATGGCGGAGTGATTTCTAATTTTGCCGGAGTGCAGTTTATAGATGTCAGAGTGCTTATTTAACAGTGACCATTCTCCGAAGTGCATTCAGAAGACGTCGGAGTGCTTCTTAGTTTTGCCGGTGCGCATTTTTTAGATTCTGGACTGGTTATTAACAGTGAATCAATCTTCAGAGTGGGTTCAAGAAAAGCCGGAGTGCCTTTTAGTTTTGCCAGAGTGCTTTTTATAGATGTCGGACTGCTTTTTTACAGTGAACTAATCTCCGGAGTGCCTTCAGCAAATGCTGAAGTGCTTTCTAATCTTGCCAGAGTGCATTTTACAGATGCCGAAGTGCTTATTTAATAGTGAACATTCTCCGGAGTGCATTCAGGAAACGCCGGAGTGCTTCTTAGTTTTGCCGGTGCGCCTTTTTATATTCTGCACTGCCTATTAACAGTGAATCAATCTCCGGAGTGGATTCAAGAAACGCCGGAGTGATTTTTAATTTTTCCAGAGTGCTTTTTATAGGTGTTGGGCTGCTTTTTTATAGTGAACTAATCTCCTGAGTGCTTTCAGAAAATGCCGAAGTGAGTTTCAGTTTTGCCGGAGCGCGTTTCATAAATGTCGGACTATGATCTCCGGAGTGCATTCAAAAAATGCCGGATCCCCCAAAAATGTTCCAAGCTCTTCATTTGTTCCTTCATTCTTTGTCTGCTATAAATACTGGTTTCTTTCACCAAACAACCTTCTTTCTCTCTCTAGAAAATATATGTACTGTATGAAATCTCTCTCTCTCTAAAATACCTCTATTCGGTGAAATCTCCATCTTTCTCTCTCTAGAGTACCTCTATTGCACGAAATCTCCATCTCTCTCTCTCTTTCTCTCTCTCTCTATTGTGCCATTTCAGTATCTTATAACAGATAACTTCAATCATCTTGCAAAAGAATCAATCCATGTTTAACATATCGGTGCATACCAGATGTATGATCTACACAACAACTAAGAATTCATTGTAATTCTTATCAGAAATATGCATGTGCAAGGTGAGACATAACATCCAACTTATGAGGGAAATTTACTTCATTTCAATTGCTCTTTCAGAGTCGGTATGAGCCTCCCTCAATTACAGAAAGTATGAAGCTTGTTTGAGCATGACCAATTCAGGGTTAATATAGAATCTTGAAATTCTGAAACGTCAATATTGGGGTATGTTTCATAAACAGGGGCATAAACATCAATTTTATATGAAATTTCAATATAATTCCATAACAAACTTTGAAGTTAACATTCTTAGCTTTCATGTGATAGTAATTTGAGAGCATTTGGACCACATTTGGTCTGTCAAAAGCTTAAGGTAACAGAAGCAATAGTTCTGGAAGTTGCTGAGTTTGGTCATCAGTGACGTATTCTCATAATTTGATGTATAACTATTGATTTAGAAATAATTTCAAAATGCTTTCAACAAGTGACTTCAAAAGGACACATAGACCTTTCAAATAACAGTGGTCTGAAGGAAATTGAACTCCATTCGATCATTTAAAACTTATGAAAACAAGAACAAAAATTCTGAGTTTTCTGCATTCTGTCAACAATGGTAAATACACATACTTTGAAACACAACTCTTAAATTATACAGAATTTGGATAATGTTAAAACATGAAACTCATAGTAAACTCATGTATCTTTCAAATGGTTATGGTTATGAGTCATTTGGACTTCATTTGGTCAAACACAACCTTAGTGCAACTATAGTGATATTTCTGAAAATTTACACAATCTATCAACAGTGACATAGGTGCATAAAGTGTAGTATAACTTTCAAATTATTCAAAATTTCAATTGGACCCAAACATAAAGATTAAAATAGACTCAGAGACCTTTCTAATGGTGGTGATCTAATTCAGACACCATTTGATAGGTCAATCACGTGTTACAAAATCATGTATAGTCCCTGGATTTTCATGTCACAATCATAGCATGCCCTAAAGGTTTGTTCATAGCTTCCAACTTTCATTAGAAATCAGCATGCAATCTTTTTTAACACATAATAGATACTTATGCCCCTTTAATTCACAAGGTTCCCCCTTAATTCATAATAGATACATATTCCCCCTTAATTCATAAGGATAGAATTACGACCCCAAGGGAGAGGCTTTCACACAAATTTCAGCAACCGACCTTGCCCAGTGACCCAACAACAGAGATAGCAACCCGAAGACCATCAGCTCTTTAACAAAGAAGAAATAAAAGAAAAAAAATCCACGTCAAAATTAGCCCCAAATGGAATAAATTAGGAAAAAGAAAAAAATATGAACTCATTAAAGCAAAAAACATGATGAAAACTCCATATACAATATTATAACCTTCTTTGATCTTCTCTAGAGCAGCCGAGAGAGACTTTCTCCTTGTCCTTTGCAACCACTACACAATACAAGCACAAAGAAAAAAAGAAGCAAGAGAGATAATCAAAGGAACAAGAGTAAGATATAACTCTTACCAAGCCAGGGGGAAGTCATGTCAAGGGGCCAATGAAGCCAATTCAAATATAACTCTTACCACTCTAACATGAGAGACCCCCACAGTTGAGGTTGCTATGTGCTCAAATGTAAAGGCCAAAAGGTAATAAAACTTGATCAAGATGAAGTTGAAGTGCTTATGTAATGAACCAAGAAAGATTAGATTGGCATATGCTTATGCAAAGATAAAATGCTTATGCAATCATATCAATCTTTATAAACTCCTTCATAAAGAATATATTGACATTTGTTTAACCAAGTTTCCAAGCAGTTTCCATTAACATAATGACAACAAAAATAACTTAAAAGGGTATTGATTCCATTAACATAATGACAACAAAAAGAACTTAAAAGGGTATTGATTCCATTAATACAATGACAACAAAAATATTGAACATTTCATTAATTGGCTACTATGATAGAGTAGCTTCAATTGTACAAAAATAACTTAACATCAGTTTCAATCTCGATACTCAACTTATGTCTCAAAAGAGCTTCATACTTTTAAATTTACATTTGTTCCAAAAAAATACATCGGCTTTCACTTTCTTGACCTCAACCATTGGCCAACTTGCAATACCCTTACCCTTATCATTTTTGCTCTTTGTTCTCCTTTCATTTTCCTCATCAATCTCGATCTCTCTTTCCTTATCATTTTTGCTCTTCGTTCTCCTCTCATCTTCCTCATCAATCTCGCTCTCTCTTTTCTCATCTCCACCATCTCTCTCTTCAGTCTTGCATTTCTCATCAGTCTCGCTCTCGTTGTCGTCATCCCCACCATTTGTCTCCTCGCTCTCGTTGTCGTCATCCCCACCATTTGTATCCTCGCCCTCACATCCACCATCTCCTCGGCATGATCAATAAGAATGTTCTGCACTAACAAATCGTGGGTCGCCTGTACTAAACCTCTCTATTCCCCTACTAATACTTCACCACCAAGTGCAGCTTGTAGCATCCCTATACAGGTTAATCGCTGCAAGTTGATAATAAAAATCATAGAAATAACTGCTTTGAATAGATAATTAATTTAAATCAATAAAAACTAAAATATATTAATAAAATAATATACCAATATCCTCTCGTCATCATGGCCTGCGAGGGGGGAGGGTATTTGATTGCGACTGTGAAGGGGGGCACAAGGGAGTATTTCCATATCTATGAGTGAACATGTTATACCAGGCCATATAATCCTTTGTAGGCATTCCACTATATTTATCTGTGGCTGCCTTGACAACATTGCGTTCTCGTTGCCGCCAGTCGCTTATCTCGCTAGCTAACTCATCACTCCAAGTAGTGGGGTGTAGACCCCCCTTCTCCCTCCTCGCCCACTTAGGAGGCCCCACGGGAATAACTTGTGACTTTCCAAATTGCCGCAGCAAACGATCCGGCATATAATACTCTGCAATGTGTAAACTTATCAGATATGACCGGCACAACGCATTCTCTTTACTAAGCGTATCTAGTGGGGTGTACTCATATGGTTGGTTACCAATTCACCTACAACAATAATATAACACAACAACGTTAATGGGTCTTTGCATTAAACACTATCAATTGAAATGTCTTAACCTTAATCATGTCACTTACAACAAAAACATAACACTAACAATATCAATTAAGATGTCCTCAAATATTGTTAATGGGTCTTTGCAATGTGGATGTTTCTTACACTTGCAAGCTCTAGGCATTTCTATGGTGATAGTTTTAGGTTTGGTGCCTATAGCTGGGAAATGTTCATAGATCCAACACTGCATAAAAAAAAAATAGAAGTATTAGTTTTCCAAGCCAAAAAGACTGCAAATATGAAAATATTGACGCAAATATGTAAATATGTAAAAAAAAGTAGAAGTATTACCTGTAGTAGTATTGTTGACCCACTAAAATGCGTATCCCCATGCATGACTTTA
The DNA here is from genome assembly GCF_000471905.2 of Amborella trichopoda. The sequence continues at coordinate 5,657,736 of NW_006499603.1, read as the reverse complement.
GACAATGAACGATATAGGAAGGCAAGTGTTGTTGCACCCCATGCGTACTTCCTAGCCTCCTCGAGATCTCGAAACAGTTGTACGTAACTTGTAAGCGTTGACCCTTGAGATGCGTCGGCAAATATCGTTGTGCCTACCAAATATAGCAGATATGCTCGAGTGTGTTGAAGGAGTTTTAATTTGGAAGGTTTTTTTTATAGTTGTCCAAATTTCGTCCTCAACCAAGTATGCTTAAGACGAAATAAGCTATCACCTTTAGGGCAATCTCCTAAATACTCCATGAGAAAAACCTTGTAGTCTGTAGGTCTGATGCCGGTTACAGGCTCTCCTGTCATAGGTATCCTCAATATATGTCACACATCGTACAAGGTTAGAGTCATCTCACTAACAGTCAAATGTGCAATAGTTGTCACCTTGCACCATTTCCCCATGAAGGCCCTCAATAAACTACGATCGATACTAGAGACTCTAATGTTAATTAATGAGCTCAATTTGGTCTTCTCGACCAAAGGTACTTGTCATTGATCTAGGTCCCATTTTCTTAAGGTTTTAGTTGATTCATTAATATGGACATTTTTTTATCTGAAATGAAGTTCAATAAGAAATGACATATATTAGTTATAAACAATATAAGAGTTATCTAATAAATGTAAATCATGGAGTATAGTAAATAGACTATCGTACCTTTTCCATTTGATCGAACAAAGTGGATGGGTCCCTTGTTCTTCTTAACAGTTTCGGGTCTTGCATCATTAAATCTATTTATATTATTAGAGTTTTATATGTGCACATCACATCAATTAAGAGGATATGATGGTTGATGCCAAATCTTGATGCAACAATAAAAAGTATATCAACAATAATAGGATGGTTGATGCCAAATTTGGATGCAACAATAAGAAGACTATAAAAAATAAGAAGTCTATCAACAATAGGATGGTTGGTGCCAAATCATTGGGCCACAAGCCATATGTCCTTCCAACCCAAATCAGCAATCAATAAAGAGCCTATGTGTATGCAAATTCCTTTAACTATAGATAGGAAGCAAAAACAAACAAGGAACCATTTCCTAGATAAATTGATCAAATAATAGCTCATGAATCAAGTCACATGGTATAAGACAACAAGGAAAACGAATGAAATAAAAAATATTGTTAGTTTAATCCCAAAAAACTACAAACACATCCAACTACACTACAAAAAAACATATACAAATGCACTCATACAGAGCACATAGGAGGGATGCATGCACTCAAAACATGTGGGGAACTAGAAAGTAGAAAGTACTACTTTTACATACACTTTTCCTTTAATTCAACACATTTCATTCATATGGAAAAACCTTGAGAGTGTACGTTCAAGGCTTCAATCCAAACCCACTCTTCATATAGAAAGAAAGAAAATACTTCATGACACTTGCAAGAGAGAAAGAGAGAGAAGCACATTCAAAAGCAAGAAAGAAAGAAAAAAAACATAAAAGCATGATACTGAAAGAACACACTCTAAACAGCAGTACAGTAGAAGAATACATACCAAACTGCTCTACAATGAAAAATAAAAGACACTTGATGCAGTAAAGAGAGAGATCATGAGCAAGCAGCAAAGCAATGAGGTGCACTTGCTAAAGCAACATACACCAAAGTAATCTGGTGCACTTGCCATTGTATATTAAATAGGAGATTAAGCAATTATATACTAAAATTTTCAGGCTCTCTGTTGCTCAACCTTTTGAATTAATATAATATTGTTAAATATTGACAGATAATAACATACATAAAATTCTCTTTGATCCTATAATGTAGAAAATGATATTAAAAGAAAAACAATTCACAAATTATCATGTCCTTATCCAACATTGAAATATATATAT
>NW_006499603.1:5623027-5655846 GCF_000471905.2 Amborella trichopoda | reverse complement strand
GTGGGTGCTACAAATAAGAAAGACCAAATAAAAAACACCAATATTTCCTTGTGCCTTCAAATAGGTACTTTACATGTTGCCCTGTTATGACATGTTCCTTTGCACCGACTACAATAAATAGCTCGCACCGGTACTTCCTACGACTTGATGCGCTTCTTTTTAGGTCGGTCAGGGGAGCGTCCTGAGTAAGTTGGAAGTACTCTTACTTCCTCTGGAGGATGCTGTCTATGTAAACTATGCCCAGATAAGTTGATCAAGGTAATTGGCATGATAGGTACGGAATATGTTTCATAGAATTTTGTAACTGTGAAATATTCTTCACAATAGTAAACAAGATCCCTATTCATTGCTTGAAGGGCTTTACAAGCATGCTTACAAAGTAAACCTGTTATTTGACAACCCCAGCATTCACATTCTCGTGCAATAATATTTATTGTATAATTCATGTGATCACCCCTTGCTTCATACACTGCTCCATTTTATGCCACAGTTACGCTCACGGAAAGGGATTGCTTAATGATTTTTTTTAATTTGCTTTGTGCTTGCAAGGTAAGTCTTGTATTCCATGTTTCTGTTTTCAAACTGCGAGTGGCCATTAGTTTCATGATTTGTCTCCTAATCAAGTCAACACACTAGAGAATTGGCATATCTCATGCTTCTAAAATCCACTTATTATATGACTCAGCCACATTGGTTATTACTTGGTCATATCGATTACCACTTAAATGCGTCCTCAAAAAGTGATCTAATTTCTATTATCTTATCAAAATACTCTTGCTGCCTAAATGCTCTATATGCTCCGATAAAGGCATATACAACTGCCTTTTTAACATCGTTAGGTATGTGTTTTACATCCTTCTTAAAATTCTCCACTAAATGACGCTCACAGAAGGCATGATGAGCATTATCAAAAACTTGACATACAGTATCAACTACACCAGGGTGTCTATTTGACAAAAATATGATTTCACAATCCGCCCCAATATCAATCTTTAGATATTTCAGAAACCATAATCAGTTATCTATACTTTCGGCATCCACAATTGTGAATGCAACGGAAAACATTTGTCCATCTCCATCGAGTGAGTTGGCAGCAAGTAGAGTCCCAAGTATCATGCCTTCAGTGATGTCTCATTGAGAAATATAAGTGGACGACATCCATTTTTGAAGCCATATATTGACCCATGAAAGCTTAAGAACAATCGACGAAATCTACCTCCCAATCATAGTTGTCCTGTCGCATAATTACCAGGATTCGTCTCAGTCACACGGTTTAAATATACTGGTAACTGGTTGTATGCTTCCTCTTGCGAACCATGCATGTCTTTGATGGTCGTTTCTTTGTTTCACCAAGCCTTCCAATAGGGTACTTCTAACCCATAATCTCGAGACAAATCACCCATGATTTCTCTAGCCTTGTAATGCGTAGTGTCACTTAATTTATCTTTGATTAAGGAGGCAACAAATTTCTGTGACGCTCTTCTCTATATATCATTGCTTGTCCCAATATTACATGAGTAATCTTTTATCCATGTTTTGATTTGAAAAATATCCATCGTGCCAAGCTTCCCAGCATATATCTCCATTTGCATCATCACCTTTGCATTTTTCCCTTATATGATACCCCTCATTTTTAACAAGACGTTATGCGAAATGGTTTACTATAACAAACTTGCTAAGTGTTTTTCATAAATCTTCTAAAGATTCAAACTGTTGTCCTACCCCAACAAGCACATCCTCCCATGTGCTAAGTAACCTTGATGCATTGCTTTATTCAGAACCAAATACCAATACATTTGAAGGTTGTGGGGGTCTAACCTCTTCGATTGCCATAGTATTATGTGAAGTACTTCCACAACTACGTTCACTCCCATGGAATACATATACTAACACTTGATTCTCGCCTTCATGGATATTCAACATTCTAACAATATCATCGTCAATAAATAGGTTTACCATAAATTTTATATCTATCAGGACAAAATACTTCAGTGATATCACGTGCAGGTCAAGTAAGAAACTCTCTGCTACGTACTTTCGTATGTCATCTAACTTAGTTCTACAATCAGTAAAAAAGGTAAATGCATCACCACCAATATAATCAAAAGTCCCATCGCCACTTGTTTGGAGTTCTCCACCGAAAATGCAATAAATTAATCTATTATCACCCATTTTCTCTTGTCCTGTACAATATTTGTAATATCTTACTCCATACATTGCATATACAACATTTTAAATACTAGCCTCGAACTTGCCCTATGCTTATTGTGTTTTAATGATAATTTATATTTTAACAAGAGCTTGACAAATATTAAAAAAGCTTTATAAAACAAGAATTGGTCCTAAATTTTAACATAAGAAAGATGATGGATTATCATCTACAACTTCTACAAAATGCAATACAAATAACCTAAAAGTTATTACCATCAATCACATCTATATCTTAAAATAACAAATACAAATAAAATGACAATATCCATAACAACTTAAGAAAATAGATTCAATACATCTTAAGCCATTTATCAGTCCATTCTTTCAATTGTCATTGACAAATTAAATTTTAACAAGAGCTACGCAAATTTTACAAAAGATTTTTGTAAACATGAATTGCTACTAAATTTAAACAAACTAAATAATGTAGATCAACATCTATAAGATCAACATAATATAAAAAAAAATAAAGCCAAACTTTACTATCACCAATAACATTCATACCGTAAAATAACAACAGAGAGACATTGACAATACCTACAACAAATTAAGAATAAAAATGCATCTTAAGAATTACCTATCCATTCCTTCAATTGTCAATGACAATTTCAATACAGCCAATATGGCCAAATAAAAAACCCAACAGCAGAATTTAGGGAAAGGTTCTCATCCACATTTTCATAAGAAACAACATAAATTTTAACACAAGTAACAAACTTTTGATTCACATTTTCACTTCATGTCATTAACAAATACGTTTTCACTTGCCAATCTCTAACCCCAAAGTGAAAGTTTCAACATAAATACTAAAAGCAATATTTTGAAATATTAAATTGAATTATTCTTTCATACTTGGGCCTCAAAAATCGACCTCGACCTGTATTAGGTCTTGTTTCAATATAGCTATGCTATGTGGGACCTTCGTAAAGACTCGTGGGACCTTCTTGTGTAGAGAAATAGAGCTTTTTGGGACCTTTCTGTAGAGACGAGACTTTCGATTGTAAAGAGATGGAGAGAAAAACTAGGAGAGTGACACCCTCGATGGAGATATTCGATTTTAGAGAGAGAGGGAGATAAAAAATAGATATTTTGTTGCAGAAGTGAATGGGTAGGGCCTAGAGAGAGATTTGATTAGCGTGAGGAAGCCAATGGAGAGAGAAAGAAATTTGTGGAGAGGGAAAACCGTGAGGAAGCTAATGGAGAGGGAAATCCGGTGGGAAGAAGAGGTGAGGAAGAAGCTGAGGAAAATATAGAAAACTGTGAGGAAGAAGCAATGGTGGTGAAAGAGAAAGCTGTAAGCCGGCCATGAGCCTTGAGGAAGAAGCCGTCAGCGTCAGGAAAAGCTGTGAGCCGGCCATGAGCCTTTTGGGTTGGCGGTTTTAGTAAGGAAAGTTGATTTTTTAAAAAGAAGAGTAAAAAAATGTTAAGGTGGGGGTAGAAGGTCTAAAAAGCTCATTTTGAGAGATTTTTAGTAATTTTCCAAAAATTTATATAAAGTTGCAATCTTAAACTGAAGACTAATGAGCCTCAAAAATCCATACCAAAAAAAAAAAAAAATTTGTTTTAATGTTGCAAAACTTTCTAATTAATCATCTGATATCGAGATATAAGAATATATATATAAAAAAAAAGAAAAGATTTTGAATGCAAGAAATAGTACACTTCCAACACATTATCTACATAGTCTATTTTTAGGATTTTCATATGTTTATAGATCTACTTGATTTCAACTATTTTTAGAGTTTAAATTTTTACAATTAAATATAAAAATATATTTTGAGATAATCCTAACAATTTTTTACATCAAAATTATATATTATGATAAAATTTAGATGTGCACCTTAATTGGATGGTTTAAGGTTGTAACCTTGTAGAAACCACACCCTTTTTTATTTTTCATCTAAAGATATTGTAATCATTATTGATCATTAGATGTAAAATTAAGTAGTTAAAAATATATCCTAGATTGGGCATAAAATCTAAAATAATTTTTTTTGAATGTTGTGGCTCATTTTAATCTATTGTATCATCACTTAGGAAAGGAGTCCAAGCTTAATTGGTTAGCACTTGACAATTTGCAATGCTACATCGTATGCTCAATTCCTACCAAGGGTAGAGCCCTCTCCCCATTTACTCACCCAAAAAAATAAAAGTTAAGCACACCTTAAGAACTCACCAAAAACGGTCATTAATGATTCAGAAAAATCTTTCAATTAATCATCTGGACTTCAAGACATAAGATATCAAGTCTTATAAATAATGCATCTTGTAGTATATTATCTAAATTGCTTGTTTTCAAGATTTTCAATTAGGGTGCAGTTGGCATACGGATGCATCCGCAGCTGTAGAGGTAAGGTGCACCTTCAAATTTTATCATGGTATATAATTTTGATGTAAAATGTTCTTAGGATTATCTCAAAATCTATTTTTATATCTAATTATAAAATTTTAAATTTCAAAAATTGCTAAATATCAAGTAGATTTATAAACATATGAAAATCTTGAAAATGGACGGGGTAGATAATATGTTGTAAAATGCACTATTTATGAGACTTAAAATCTTTTTTTTTTTCATGGTCATACATCTTGATATTGAGATGATCAATCAAATGGTTTTTCAATATTAAAACTACATTTTCCGATGATTTTTGAGGTGCATCCGTAGTTCTACATTATAAGCTTGCATCCTTATGTAAACTTTTTCCTTTCAATTATTCATAGATCTGCTAGATCTACACTATATGAAACTTTAAATTTTATATTTAGAGATGAAAATAGATTTTCATATCATCATAGGGATTTTTGGCACTGAAAGATCTTTTGATACCATTTGGAGGTGAGTCGTAGTTTGATTTCTTAAAATGGAAAGCTTAAACAAACCTCCCCCATAATTTATATTGCTACCTTAGGTTAAAGCACCAAGTGCTAGCCCTTGCACTCTCTAAATTTTTTAAAAATATAATATATATTTTATATAACCAACCATTCAAAATAATAACCTGATTATTTTCAGTAGATTTTCGATTAGAATCAGGCAATTTCAATTTGGATCGCCAATTTTTAAAATATTGATAGTTATTAGTCGAGGTGTGTGTTAATACCAAAGTAGTTAAGCAAACAATGATTTAATAACTCATTGTTGTAATAATGTTGGGAGGCCATATCCCTGATGTTACATTGAGGTAACAAATGGGGGAAAGAAATGGTCAGCACAATATTAAATTTTTTTTTTTAAAAAAAACCGATAGTGTTATTGAATGGTCTGTACAGTAAATGACAAAAGTAATAGCTACTCAACAAAATACTTACCCCAAAAAAAATAGCTACTCAACCAAATAATCATTACATGGTTAACACCTGTGATATTGCATTTCAAAATTTAGAAAACTAAATATGAAATGTAGAACTCATGATTATTTTTCCAAAATATTCGTAATGATAATCGTTATTTAGAAAAGGGTGCGGTTTGAGGCTCAAAACAAAGCACATCTTCCCATAGTGTTGAGAAATGTGGTTTCGAAAATCTTTGTGATAGCTTTAAAATAATGTTTTCATATTTAATTATAAATTTTAAAGCTGTAGATCGAGCATATATATGAACATTTGAAAATCTTGAAAATTGAAATGCATTACAAGATACACTATTTTCAAAATTTTAAATCCATTTTTCTCTTATGTCCATGTATCCTGATGTGGAGATGATTAATTTGAGGATATTTGAGCATCTAAACAACCTTTTTTAGTGAAATTTTTGAGGTGGACTCTAAATTGATTGTTTAGAACCTTAGCTCCATATGAAATTTTTCTTTAGGAAAAAGCAGAACTTTTCGTATAATGTGTGTGGGTTTACGTATGCTTATGATTGCTCTTATTCCTAATTTTCTTTTCCTTTTTACTTATTTTTCTTTATTTCTTTTTTCGGTTAAACACCTAATTCATGGTTGTTGAGAATTGAGACTTTCTTGATTGACCCAACTCGTCTATTGTAAGCAAATCGATTTCAAAAGACCCAAACTACAACCCAAACACCAGGGCATTTGCAAGTATGGGTGGTTCTCACTAATCGAACTACATCCACATGCAATCAACAATGAGATAATTTAATTATCATAGAACAATCACAACATTAGGTAAATACAATAGTTACTTTACAATCCGCAAAGCACTATACATTCTCATTCATGTTGCCACGAAACAACCATCGAGCCAACTTCCATTGTCGACTCCATCACTAAGACTCCGCCTATAATGAATGAAAATTAGAAAATAGGCCAAAATGGTAATGAATTAGAAAATAGGTCAAAATGGTAATGATGTTTTTTCCCAAAACATCCAATCTCAACCTCAATAAATACTCTCCCTCACCAAAAATAACCCCTTTATCTATCTACAAAATGGTGTAGAAAGTCTCTACTTAAAATGGTTTCACAGGAACTAAAAGGGAAAAGTTTATATAAGGTTGCAACCTTAAAATGTAGAATTACAGATACACCTCAAAAATCTATCGGAATGATCATTTTAATATTGAAAAATCCTCTATTTAATCATCTCGACATCGAGATGTATGAATATAAAAAAAAAAAATATATTTTTGAGTCTCATAAATAGTGCATCTTGCAACACATTATCTAGGCTGTCCATTTCCAAGATTTTCATATGTTTATAGATCTCCTTGATTTTAACTATTTTTGGAGTTTAAAATTTTCTAATTAGATGTGAAAATAGATTTTAAGATAGTCCTAAGAATTTTTTACAACAAAATTACTTGTTACGATAAAATTTGGAGGCGCACCTTAATTGGATTGTTTGAGGTTGCAACCTTATAGAAACCGCACCCATGCCCCTTTATCTATCTACAAATGGTATATACTACTCAAAATGGTTTTGCAGTAACTAAAATACCCTTCAATAAAAATATAATTTTTATCAGAGGTGATTTTAAATAACTGACCCAACAATGAGATGGCAGCCTTTAGCCTACCTTGCCGAACTTGGCTCCTACTTACAACGTAAATATGAAGAGATCTCAGATGAAACCTTCCTAATTTTATGCTTTTAATTGTTAAAATTAAAGATCGGTAAAGAAAAAATTAAACTTAATCATTATATTAAACTAAAATTGAAGGAAAAGAAAGTAAAACTTATCTCCCCAATCTTATTGGCTCAGTACACGCGAAGATTCGAAGATGGTGCCTGTATCAAATCGCAGGTTGTTAATACATATCTCCTTCTCTTTTTTTGAAAAAAGGCATAGGGCATATTCATCCTAGGGCTTTTGGTTTGCTTAGAGCATTTTCTTCATAAGACTTTTAAATTTGAAATTAGAGTCTTGAAATTGTAGAGAATAAGCTTAAGGTTAATATGGTTAGGATTTTCAGGATTTAGGCTAAGCGTGAGGGTTTTTTAAGGCTTTTTTTAAAGATTTTCTAGGATTTTTAGATCTTTAGTTTCTAGGGTTTTTATAATATTCTCAATTATATATATTTTTATAGATTTATGGATTGTATGGATTTTCCCAGGGTTTTTGGCTATTTTCCTAATTTTCTAGTCTTTCTCATTCATGAGGGATTTTATAAGGTTTTTCTAAGATTTTCTGGATTTTATAGGGATTTTTTGAATTTCTAAGATTTTTCTATATTTTTTGGATTTTATAGGATTTTCTTGTGATTTTTGAGAATTTTGGATGATTTAATTATGGACGGTTCGGGGGTTTATATAGGGTCGGGTTCTATGTTTCGCCTAAGAAATATTCCCTTACTTCCTAGGGTTTCACTAGCTACAATGCATATAAGGACCAACCCAAAAGCTACATGAAACGCCTGAAATCTTTTAAAATTGCACACAAGGGCCAAAATAGAATTTTCGAGCACAAAATTATTCAAGCCATAACTTCCAAATCGTATACCAGATTTGAGTGATTCTTCAACTATTAGAAAGTTTGTGATCTCCTCTATAATTTGCAGTCAAGTTTGATCCAATTTGAGTGATTTTTAGGAGTCTACAAGAATAGGACTTTAAGGTAATAAGTTTTAGGTTTCTAAGTATCAGGCTGATGTTCGGGTAAGTATTTTATGTTTATTAGGCTCAAGTATCTAGGATTAGTAGTTTGGTTTATTACTTTGATTGTTTAAGGTTGGAACCTTATATAACTGCACCCATGTTTATTATTAATCTAATTATTAAGATAATGACACGGCTAGCATGCGGCCAAGCCCACACATGTAGAAATGCGGGATTGGCAAGAAATATATATTTTTAATATAATTTGATTTTAATTTTTAGGGAATATATAATCTTTAACATGGAGATCAAGAATACAAAAAAATAAATAAATTTTGAAAACTAGAAATAAAAATTATATTAAAAAAACATTTGGACCATTAGTTACAGTTGTTTTTAAATAGACCACGGATTTGATAATCCATCTTTAAGATGGATGTTTTATATCTCTGGACCGTATATTGTGCAAATGCGGTTAAGCCCGCATGAAACAATCGTTCATAAGATAATGTCTCACATTGATCGCTTATATTATTGAGAGAGATCAATATGATACTAGCATTTTTTATGATGAATTTCTTTATTTACACTTAATTTGTGGGAAATATTTAGATTTTTTATTATGTTATTTGTTTGCTCATCCCCTCTCCCCCCTCTCTCTCCATGTGAGATATGTGTGAGTTGTTGAGCCAATTTTAAATGAAAAAATAATATGTGCATCAGGGGACACACTTAAAAAAAAACATCCCCTGACATTTGTACCATCCAACTTGGAGATGGACGTTAGAAAATGGTAGCCTTGCAAAAATTTAAAGGACCTGGTTTTTATGCGGCCAAACCCACATATGTAGAAATATGGGCCTCTTAATAAATCTATTTTTGAGATGAATTTTAAGACTTAATTTTTAAAGATGCAGATCATGAATATGAATAAATAAATAAATTTTAAAACCTAGAAACAATAATTCTAATAAAAAAACATTTGGACCGTTAGTTTCTATTGTTTTTAGATAGAACACCTACTTGCATCAGTCTTTAAGATGGATTCTTTACACTTTCTGGAATGCATATGTAGAAATGCGGTCCAGCCTGCACGAAACAATTTTCCAAATTTAAAAACTATGGTGTTAAAACTATGTCAAAAAATTTGTATTTTTATTTTAATTTTTTTTTTTTCAGGTTCCTATATATCATGGTTGACATTTTCGTTCCCTCAAATTTTGAATCCAACATCTAGATTTTGGATAGAATACTTATGTGAATAGACCAGTCGGCCAGCTCATAGAAACCTTGTCCTTCTTATATTGACTATTGAAACTGAAAATATATTTGTACACAATTGTATAATTGTCATGTTCAAAATTCTCAAATAAACAAAAGGTTTTAGGATTTGTTAGGAAGTAGACAACATCCACATCATCGATACTAAATCTTTTGTAGCAGATGATGGATGGTTGAGATAGAATTTAAGCACTGTTTACCATCCGCTAACTCATTTCATGTCATGCACTGGTGGGACGTTTTTTTCAAAAAGAAAATTTAGGAACTACTTTAAGAACTAGTAGATGAATATATTTAAAAGAAATTTGAAATTTCTAACCTTTAGATCTGTCTTATTAAAATTTGGATGGTCTCTATTCAATCTCAAAACTTTTTTTTATTTTTCAGTGCATAAAAGATACAATTACGATTTTTTTTATTGACGCTAATGAGTTAAAATATCTGTGGATTTTTCACATGCCAAAAGATGTTATACTCCCGTAGGAATATACTATCCATTTACTCCCTTGGATAAAATCCCACTTAGCATTAATTTTAAGACCCAAAATTTTGGGGACTAAGGGGAAAATACAAAAAAATCCTTATTTTTTTAAAAATTAAGCAGTAGGTCAGTCCCCTTCAGTTCTTTTCCTAGTTTGCCTATTTGATGTTGTTTTTTGGTTTTTCTAAACGTAGAGTTGTGACTTGTGTTTTTGGGCACTTTTGGACCTGTAGACTTAATTATCTTATCGGACCGCTCTAAAATGGACAATGTTGAAGACATCAAACTGATCTAGAAATTCCCAATCCAGTATGTGGTCTGAGATTTGGGACCTCGGATTGGTGTCATTGTGGCCTAAGGCCTTAGTTCTAGACTAGTTCGATAATTAGGACATCGGATTGGTTCTAAAGTGCCTTAAAACACAAGACACAACCCTACATCTGGAAAAAGTAAAGGCCAGTTTTTCTACTTCATTTGGTAAACATTCTCGTCTTATTTTATTATGTCGACTTATTTTATTATGTTGGTAAACTACTTCGACATATAATTTCGTTGATTTGTCAAAAAACCCCCTACCTGAAAAGTGTTGTCAACCATGCCCCATCTTTGCCTTTTTGTCACATCGACCCCGAAACAAACAAAATGCAAAGGAACATTTATTAGATCCATCTTCTGCATCGCCTCTTCTCCTCGGACTGAGAAACAGAGAGAGCGTTTCTAGAGAGAGAATTTGGACACCCCTTTTAGAGAGAAAAAGTAGAGAGAAAGAGCAGATCCTCTTCAAGAGAGAAAAACATAGAGAGCCTTTAGATCCCATTCCCTTTCTGATTTTATAGGTCCAGAGAGAGAGAGAGAGATGTCATGGGTTGTAAGGTCTCTAGCCTCCCCTTGTCATGGACGACCCACAATCCTCAGAAGAAGGAACGATAGACTCCTCCTCTCCTCCATCAAAGGGCGTCAAAGAAGATCTCCCTCAACTGACCAAAACCTTCACTTGCCTCTCCTAACCACAACCACTTCTTCTTCATCGGAGGGCCCTTCTCAAAACCCTAACCCTAATCCAAACCCTGATTCATTGAACCTTAGCGCTGATACGAACCCTAACCCCAATTCTCCTGAGAGCAGAGAGGCGAGAGAGGAGAGAGAGAGGGCTTTGTCACTGAGAGAGACAGAGGGCTTTGTCACTGAGAGAGACAGAGGGCTTTATCACTGATAGCATGATAGCAGAGAGGCGAGAGAGGAGAGAGAGAGGGCTTTGTCACTGAGAGCAGAAAGGCGAGAGAGGAGAGAGAGCAAATAGACGATAGGGAGTTAGGGAGCAGAGATGGTTGAGACAGTGTGAGGCGAGAGAGAGCAGAAGAGGCGCCGAAGGAGACGAAGGACAAAGGGCGCACTTTCATCCGAATAAATTCAAGTCTAACTTGAATTTTTTGGATGGTAATTTTTGTTTTGAGAAGAGTTTTTTTTTTTCTTTTAACCTACAAAAATGGTAAAATCGTGCGGTTGTCCGAGCAGTCAAAGTCTGATTTATAAGATTTTTAGATTGTAACTAAAACATATTTTAATTTTTGGTACATCCAAACTGACTCTAAAACGTAAAATAAAAATTGGTTTGATATTGGCAACAAGCCAAGGGCCAAATTGGCAAAAATAAAAAACCATAGGAAGACCGACCTTCTGTGTAATTTTTAAAGAAGTACGGATCTTTCTATATTTTTGAGATCATGTTTGTATCTGCATCTAATTTTTCCTTAGTTTTAGGACTCCAAAATTTAGGACATAAATTCTTCAACCCATATATTAATTTTAATAAAAAATTCCTAATTGTATCCTATATATTTATATTTTAAGATGATGAAATAAAGCTCAAATTTCAATTTTTTTTCTCCTGTCCCAAAATTTCGGAAGGAGAAAAATCCTCCACGCAGGTCTTTTGACCGAGGGACTTGAAGTAAACTATGCTCCAGAGGGAGCATAGTATATGTGCTCTTATACATGTATCATACACCGTCGCTTTATGGTAATAGTTTGGTCTCCCTCCGGCCACTGTTGAAAGTTGAAAGTTGCAGGTGAAGAGGCACCTCCTGGTCTCAAAATTGCGGGCATTTGGACGTCGGAGCTGGAGAAACCCAGAAGTGATCCCGCTCCATGGCTGCTACGCGGATTCTGGAAGTTCTGCTCCATTTCATGGCTGCTGCTTTCTTCTGTTTTGCGTGGGTTCACGCAAATGATCACAGGTCTCTCTCTCCTTTGTCAATAATCCCTTTCTCCTCTTCTCTGCTACTTGCTTCCACACTGATTGTTTTCCTTCCCGTTAAATATTGAACACAGTGATCTCCTCCATGTTTCTCTCTCTTGCGCATCACCATTTCTGTTTTGGTAATTTGAAAACAATGCAAAGTGAGGCTTTGGTGCTTTTCAGGTTAGAAGGGCGCTTGCTTATGTTCAGAGAGAAGAAGGGAAACTCCACCTTTGAGTGCACTCCTTCAGGCCCTTGCATCGCCTGCCAGTATTCTGAAAAGGTTGTCTCCTTTTCTTTTTGGTGGAAAGAAATAAATGTCTACTTTATCATCTTTCATTTTCTTTTTCTAATTTTAGTGATGGTTTCATGTGATTCATTGGCTACTTGTGTTGGAAATTGTGCAATTCTCATGGAAAAATTATTTCTTTATTGGCCATCTGTATAACAATGAAAAGATGTTTCTTTATTGACAATCAATAATGGATGACCCGTTCTTTTTGGTGCACAAGTTTTTGGAGCTTGTATGATTGATTTTGGTTTTGGGGCTTTATATTTAGTTGCAAATTATTGTTTCTTCGAATTTCAGATGGATATTTCCATAGGAGAATGGATATCCAGAATGAACGCCCTTTGTTGTCCAAAATATTAATAGTTCAGATTCATATTACCTGTATTTATTTTCTCTTCTGTCAAATCATCTTCTCAACTTCAGTTCTTTCATTGGTTTTACACAGAATGATGAGAAGTATCACTGCAGTGAAACTGGTTATCGCATTCCTATAAAATGTGCGGAAATTCATAATGGTTTCCACGAATCAAGCGGCACCACAATCCAAAAGGGCAGGTCCACTTTAGAAGAGAGTTACATGGATTCTTCTCTTCCAGTAAAAAAAAATAGCATCTCTTTTGTAACTTCAATGAGACATCTACGGTGGAGAAGATTGCTGGATGTTTCTTCCACAACGAAGGCCGTGGAGCAGAATTATCTTATTTTCAGGAGCTGTGTCCCCGCAGCTGATGAAGAGAGGCTGACTGTTCTAGGGTTTGAGGTTAGAACTTTTAGTCATGATTTACTTGATTCCATGTCTATTCCATCATTTTACTCTTAGTCATCGTTTTATTCTTGTCAGCAATAGGAAATTGTCTTCTGGTTCTTTGCTAAACACACCCATCATGACTTGGGATGAAGTCTTCACAACTCCAGTTACATTCTCGCGTACTTGTTGAAAGTCTTCTGCTCTATGTGATTGTTTTATATGAGATATGGATTGGTAGAATTGTGATTCAATTTCGTTTTTTGGTGATTTAGCCTTTAATTTCTATTTTTGTTTTGGTGGATTTGATTTTTGTCCGGCAGCATTATTTTTAATCTGAAATATATGCTCACCCTAAACTCTTTGTCTCCTCGAATTCACAGGCCATATTGGAACCACTTACTTGCGTAGGATATCATATCCTCCTCAAATGAGCTCAATTTTTTTTTTGTTGGGGGCAAATAAAAGAGACTCAGTTGCTAGTGATCAACCTCCTACCAGAAGGATATATATTCTGCATCTCAATTCTTAGAATGAGCAAATGGGTGCCACCGAACCCCTACTTCTTGGGAGTGATATAGCATTTTTGATCATCATGTTAGTATTTATTATATGGATGAGTGGCAAGACAAGAAGTGATAGAATTCAAAATGAATACCTTTGGGAAAATTTAGGTGTGGCACCAATATGCAATAAGATGAGAGAGAGTAGACTTAGATGGGCTGGCCATGTGTGGCGCAGATCTAGTACAACACCTGTTGGGAGGTGTGAGTTAGTTCAAGTGGAAGGCTCAAGAAGAGCAAGGGATATGCCCAAAAGGACATGGTTGGAAGTAGTGGGAGAGGATATGAGGACTTATGGCCTTACTAAGGTATGAGTGTTAATAGAGCAGAATAGTAGAGCAAGATTTGTCTAGCCGACCTCAATTAGTTGGGACAAGGCTTTGACAATGATGATGATATTAAATACTTCATCTTCTGCGATCTTGTAAAACTTTGTTAACAATGCTACCTACTGTGTGTTTTTGCAAGGTAAATGTGAGCGTAGCAACTAGCAACCACTCTATAATGGATGCTTGTGTCCTTTATTGGTTTATTTAAGTTCATAGACTGCAGCGATCTTGCTTCATAGGAGTATCACATGGCATTTCTCCGAGCACTGAATTTCATATAAGAATAACTATTGTTTCTTTGGAGAGAATATTCCCTTTGTCATATCTAGCTTCTTCCTACCAATAAAAAGAAAGAATGGGAATAAACCTAATCTCTTGTGTTCTAAGGAATTATTCCAGCATTCATCAATCTTTGGATCTCAAACCTGTGATGCAAGTTCCCCGTTCAGCTATGCAACATTCTAGAATTGTCCTCAGTAGTGAAATGTGACCTATATACAATCGGTAATACATTGCTTAAAATAGTGCTCTTGATGAATAAATATAATTGGACACTGCTGGAATGACCATTTTCCTCTAAATTTCTTAAACCTTGTTGAAAACTATTGTTTGAGGCATTAAGTTCATAGACTATTTATAGTTTATTCAAACTTCTTCATGCTGCTGGTTCTATACAAAATGATACTACGTTGAGAAAAACAATGGTTGTAGCAACTATAAAGACATGCTTGACAATATAAACAAAGGCCTCCTTAGAATCTATCTGTGCTCCATTTATACCTTTGTGACAAGGTAACATTTTAATATTGCTTCTCTTCCATTAGCTAGATAGCTCATTTTTAGGTTCACTTGCTCATCACTAAGCGCCATAATCGTATCGTAAGCAAATTCTTCTCAAGTGTTGTTAGCTTTAAATTTGAGACTGAAAGGCTGATATACTAATTTTTTCCTTGATTGTTGAGTTGAGGGGCTACTTCTTTATAGGAAATTATGCTTTCATCAAGTTGAAGCCCATGCTTTCTGATTGTAATATGGAGAATTCATATGGTTTAGTAGTCATACAACATTGTCAAAGATCTCCTTGGAAACTATGCATTTTCCTTTATTTGTCCTTTTAGAACTATATGAGATATTAATCTCTCCACTTTTACATCAGGTAGATATCTCTCTTTGAAATCCTCGTGTAGGTAGCTAAGTGCTTACTCTGAGGCAGCAATGTAAGGTCCTAACTAGAAATCTCCTTGAGTATTGATGTTCGAAACTTCTATTTTTATTTTTTGAAAATGGTGACATAATAGCCGCATTCCGAGAAGCAACCCTACAAAGGCATAAATGTACATGGATTTAGAGTGAGTCCGCCTTGTACTATAGCAATATGTGCGTGTGACTTGCTCTTTGGGGGGTGGGGAACCTATAATCCACAATCCGGGACCATCATTATCATCATACAAGCTTTATCCCAATTATTTGGGGTGGGCTACATGAATCCTGTTATGCTATTCTACTCTATCAAGGGGTATACCTTCAGTTTGGCCATAAATCACCATATCTCTTCTCACTACTTTCATCCATGTCTTTTTAGGCCTTCCCCTTGCCCTTTTAGAGCTTTCCACTTAAACCAATTTGTCCCTCCTAACCGAGGCTGTATGAGGTATATATTGTACATGACCAGTCCACCTGAGTCTACTTTCCCTCATTTTATCGCTTATTTGACCAAATCTTTTTTTGATTTTGAATTCCTACAATCTCTTGGTGAGAGAAGAGGAACTTCTAGTCAAAATACATGATGATATTTGGCTGGTCTTATCCTAGGTTGACTAGAAGTGGATATGGGTCAAATAATCAGGGGATAAGGTTCCTGGATTCCTCCTTAGATCATGATGGCTGATTTTTAGTGTGGATGATTCAAATTATTTTTCTCTCTCGTCACAAATTTCTTAGGGTCTTATGGCCAAGTGGAGTTCTAATTTAGATGGGCAAACCAGGAAACCTTGAAAGCCATAAATGGAGGGTAGCCCTCTTCATTCTAACCATTTGACTTCTCTGCCACTGCCTCTCTCTGCCACTCCCTCTCTCTCATCTCTCTCTGGTCTCAAAGGGCATGGCATGTCCACCCAAAGGCAAGAAGAGAGTGGCAAGCCCAACCCTAGAGAGACAAAAGGGAGGTCGTGGCGTGCCCTAAGGGCCTTATCAGGTAATGGAAAATCCTAGATCTAACCTCAAATTTGAAAAGGGTTTTGCTAAAGGAACTTCCCGACTCAAAGAATTCACCAGGGCCAATAGGATCAGAATGTGCCATCTATCAAGTAATTGGGTGTGGGGTATATCAAATCCTAAGCGGGGGACCCTAGGAAAAGTCTAGCAAGTCTTCCATAATATTTTTGTTTATTTTTCAGTCAATATTGCTTGGTTTATTGGTATTTCTAAGAACATTATTTGTATTATAATTGAAAGTTAAAGTTTTTGTCCCTTGGATTGAGTTGTATTTATTTTGCAGTAAAAGGAAAGATCCTAGGTTGTATATAGTGCTAATTTCCCTATTTACAATATGGTTTTGTGGCACTTGTTATTGGAATACAGTTACATTAATGAAGAACAGAGAAATTTTTTGATTTTATTCCGTAGAATTCCACATGGCCACGTCTTTCACTAACAGAGTTGAAATGCTACTTAGAATGATCAGTACTTATCAAGGCATATAGATGACACATATAACGATGAGCTGTAAAATTGAATCATAATAACCGAAAACTAATGGCTGGGTCAATAATGGCCTAAGATTATCATGCATTACACAAATGAGGATGCACTGCAGAAACTGAATCATAAAAAGCAAAAGACCGATGGATGGTTCAGGAATGATATGTGTTTATCATTCCTTGCATCAGGTTGTGGAGGATCATTCTTAATGTTTTCTCTAGATGAAGAGGGGGAGAAAGAAGATGGTCGATACATCTTGAGTAGGTCCATGTTGGAGAAGATGGTGTTATCATCAAATTTCTAGATACCAATTGGGTGCGCTTATTAATATCAGCCGATCATTCTATGGGCTATATTTCTCCCACAGGCCCACAGGTCCCTCGATGGTGGCCACTTGAGGTTTGCCACCTGTAAGGATCCTGAGTGAGGCACCTTCTAACCATTTTGCTCCAAGATAGTCCCACCTGGTGCCTTCCTATTAGCATTATAATACATTGCATTTGTATTGCACATGTGGCGTAGTGGTAATATTGGATATTTTTATGTCTATTATCCAAATAATGTGACCACTGTACACTGTAATTCTCATGTACATGGAGGGTATAAGAGTGAAGTACTCTTAACCCTAATACATATAATATCATTAGATTGGGTCAACAGAGTGGTTGGATGACCAGCACATGTTTCAAAAGAATGATAGATGGTTGGACAACTAGACTTCTTCTCCATTCCTAATATCTCACTTTAGCATCTTCTTCTTCATTTTGATGACATTTTCACAAGATATTAGAACTGAAGATCTAGATCTCAAGGTTGACCCATTCCAGCTCCTTGTAAGCATCTTGCAAATCCCATTCTTCGTCCTTTTCCTCTCCTTTTCTCCATTCTTCTCCCTCTCTTCCTTTGTCTATAAATATCTCTTACCCCTTCCCTCTCTCTAGATCCTCACTGTCCGAAATGTTGTGGTTTCTGAAACCAAAGCCCTGATCCCATATCTAACTTATTCACATTCCAAGTCCAGAAATGATCTCCATAAATCATGTGGATAGCATAACTACTCAAAACCTTAGAAATTTCCCCTCTCCCTTGCTATTGCTTCAACCGTCATTCAAAGAAGGGGTCTTTCTTTTATTCATCTCCAATCGTCCATCCTCATACCTTGAAAAAAAGAAGAAACAATCAATTCTATCTTCACGTGAATCTCCGTATTAGGGGGAAGGTTCTTCACGTGCCCCTCAAAAAAAAAAAAAAAAAAAAAATCTTTGTAGATTCTTTTTCCAAAAAAAAAGAAAAAAAAAGTTTGCTTTCATTCTCATGTGAAGTAACATTTACTTGATCTGCTCATCGCAGTTCAAATCAAAACGGGGGCATCCTTTTTCTTTCTGTTATACTTTTCCTTATGCCGGATCTTGTTCGTCTTCCTATATCCTTTTTCAGATTACTGAACTTGATTCCTCAAATTTTCTCCCGTGGAAAACACCAAATATCCCCTTCATTTGCGGTAGTGGTTTAAAAAACGGATCGGTGCCCCGGATCGGGCACTCCAAAAACCCATCTAGATCGGTGAATTGACGATCCAGATCGGGAATCGGCCGAATCAGTCGGATTCAACCTTAAAACAAATCCAAAAAAATTATTAAATTCATTATAAGTATTGTTTTTTAGGAATCCAATAAGAAATGGGAGTACTCCATTAAGAACTTTCATTTTTTTACATCAATATGCTAATATTGAGATGTTCTTTCCCGGCATGAACTACTGTTAACCATTACATTTATATTACACAAAAGGAGAAGCATAGAATTATCATGAATGAAGTATATCATCATACATGGACTTCATAAAGCATCAATTTGTAAAATACAACCCAATAATAAAATGAAAGACGACGTCGTTCTTCATCTTGGTCACCTTAGTGCCATTGATTGAATTCGCATGACAATTCATTGACTCAATCTAGGAACGAATCATCAAAATTAATGGGCACCTGACCATACCCAAATCCCTGAGTGTTAGTGTTTTGTTGCGCTCCTAATAAAAAATCCTCGAAGCTTGTCCATCCTTCAAGCTCACTTACACTGTCGTATTGTTGGGAACAATTTGGTTGGGATAGGGTGGCCTCAAAATCATCATCTCTCTCATTTTCCCTTATACCGCCTTCCCACTCTCCCTCATTAGGTCCAATCCACCAACATCTCCGACGAATTGTGGATATGTTGGTGGGCTGCTTCTTCTTGCATGCTGCTCATCAGCTTCATCATGATCTTTCTCACTGATAGCTTTAATGAATGCTCTCTTGTGAAATACTAGCTCCTCTTTCTCTACTACCCATTCTTCTGCACAAGGAACGATTCTTTTGCACAAGGAACACTCTCTTGTGCAACACAACAGAAGAATGGGTAGTAGAGGAAGAGGAGCCAGTGTTGCACAAGAGAGCATTCCTTGTGCAACACAACAGAAGAATGGGTAGTAGAGGAAGAGGAGTCAGTGTTGCACAAGAGAGCATTCTTTGAGGCTATCCGTGAGGAAGATCATGATGAAAGTGATGAGCAACATGAAAGAGAAAGAGCCCGCCAACATATCCACAATTCGTGGAAGATATCGGTGCTATTGCACCTAATGAGGGAGAGTGGGAAGGGGGTATAAGGGAAAATGAGAGAGATGATGATTCTGAGGCCACCCTATCCCAACCAAATTATTCCCAACAGCAAGAGGGTAGGGACGAGCACGACGGTGTAGGTGAGCATGAAGGATGGACAAGCTTCGTGGATTAGGAGTGCAACAAAATATTAACACTCGGGGATTTGGGTATAGTCAGGTACCCATTAATTTGGATGATTCGTTCCTAGATCGAGTCAATGAATTGTCACGCGAATTCAATCAATGGCACTAGCGTGTCCAAGATGAAGAACAACGTCGTCTTTCATTTATTATTAGGTCGTATTTTACGAATTGTACGCTTTATTATAGTCCATGTATGATGATATACTTCATTCATGATAATTCTATGCTTCTTCTTTTGTGTAATATAAATTTGATGGTTAACAGTAGTTCATGCGGGGAAAGAACATCTCAACATTCGCATATTGATGCAAAAAAATGAAAGTTCTTAATGGAGTACCTCCATTTCTTATTGGATTCCTAGAAAACAACATTTATAATGAATTTTAATAATTTTTTTGAATTTTTTTTTAAGGTTGAATCCGACCGATTCGGCCGATTCCCAATCCGGATCACCGATATGGATGGGTTTTTGGAGTGCTCGATCCGGGGCACCGATCCGTTTTTTAAACCACTGGTCCACACTATCATCTCTTGGATTACCTTATTTTATCTCAAGAAATTTTGCTTGATTCTGTGACATGGTGAAGGATTTGCGGGACACTTCATTTTTCATACTCCCAATCATCTACTGCACGCATGCTTGAACTGAATGGCGTTATAGCAAATTTGGTGAGATTTCATCTGTTATTGATTTCTTGAACAAGATTATGATTCTGTCCGATCAACTGGCAACCATTGAATAGCCAATTTTTTATCAAGACAAATTTATGTTCACATTGGCTAGTTTAGGAAAATAATATAAAACATTTGTTGCTTTGATTATGACTGATTCCTACAGTAGTATTTGTTGAGTTGCGCTCTTTACTTCTGCAACTTTAATCAAAGCTCATGTCTCCAAATGAACATTTGAAGGAAACGACCTGCAATGAAGGGACACATTGTCTAGAATGACTCCGATGCATTGGTCCTGGATGTGGTCGAGGGAAAGGGAGGAACAGCTTCAGCAATCCTTGTTGCAATGCTAATGCTAATCATGGATTTCTTCTTGCGCCACTATCCACAAATCAGGTTGTGACCAGCCCATCTCCCTCTTTCATATGCCAACTTTATGGGGAAAAAAATCATTGGTAGCCAAATGTTGCTGTAGTTTTGATTTCACCTTTAACATACCTAACTCCATTTCTTGAAACGAGGCACCTCCGTCGCCTCAGTTTTCAGCATGCTGCCCTCAGTTATCGCAGGCCACAAAGCAGCATGCTGCCCTCAATCATGCCTTCTCCAATTTGAACATCAACCAGCCGGAATGATAGATCATGATTTTCAGACTTCGTGGAACCTCTTGTCTCTTCCACTAGTTTTTCTTTTGGCCTCTCTTGATTCCCACGCACATCATTAGGTTAAGTGTTCAGCGAGGAAAGAAGGTGCCATTGAAGATCCTGACCATGCTAACTAATCTAAGGAAAATGACCATCCAACAGCATGAAGCTTAGTTCAAGGCAAGTATTCTTGCATGAAATGTTTTTCCTAGGCTCAGGTTTTTATTCTCAATCATTGCATTCTTCCTCTGATTTGAAAATTTCATATGAAAATGAGAGAATTTTCCATCCTATTTGAATAGCTTGTTTCATATCACACTTGCTAAGATTTTCTTATTTTGAAACTAGTGACACCTTGAGTGTACGAAACAATATACAGCACAATTGTTGGGTTTGGGATCAAGAATGGTTCAGGGATTAGGGGCAGGACCCATTTGTGCGAAGCTACACTGAAGATCCCTATGCTTGGGATCAATGTCCATACAGCCTTAAATGTAGGGATCATGGTCCATGTGTGTTGGGGTTTGAGCTTCTCTGTTAGATGGGATCGAGTATTTAATTATATAAGGGTGCGAGATCCTATATATTGAAAGCAAAGTTCCTAAGGGCAATTTTTTGAGTTTCTCAACTCAAGGAGCGCAATAGAAAAAAATGGTCCAACATATTATGGAGCGAGGGATAACTTTTATAGGAGCGAGCTCCATTTACTTAGAACACGAGATCCTTGTGTAAGTGTGAATAGTGATTGGTGGCCTTACAATGTAGTTCCCATCGTTGTTGATTAATAATATGTAGGATTAATCTTCTATTAAATAAATAAGAAACTTTAAACTACGGAAAAAGTTTATATAAGGTTGCAACCTTAAAATGTAGAACTACGGATGCACCTCAAAAATCCATTGGAAAAGGTTGTTTTAATGTTGAAAAACCCTCTGATTGATCATCTCGACATCGAGAAGTATGACTATGAAAAATAAATGGATTTTGAGTCTCAAAAATGCTGCATCTTACAACATATTATCTAGACCGTCCATTTTCAATATTTTCATATGTTTATAGATCTACTTGATTTTAACTATTTTTGGAGTTTAAAATTTTATAATTAGATATAATAATAGATTTTGAGATAATCCTAAATATATTTTACATCAAAATTGTATGTTATGATAAAATTTGAAGGTGCACCTTAATTGGATTGTTTACGGTTGCAACCTTATGGAAACCACACCCTTAAACTACTACATTGTTCATTACATTAATATAATAGATAAATCAATTCATTAAATAGATTATGACATTTATAGCTTCTAGTGCAAAATTTATTGCACAAACTTTTTCTCTAAATGGCTATATGTAAGAAAATATAACCCAAAACTATATATGCATGGAATAATTTATTGACGTAAAATGTTGTGTGAGGTGTAAAATTATCATAAAATATTAATTGGGTGTGTGTGTGTGTGTGTGAAACCTATATGTGTAAGGTGCAAAATTATCATAAGATATTAAATTCTTGGGGCGGGGGGGAGAGAGAGAGAGAAACTATAGCCTTGCAATCTACTCTTCAATATCAAGCTTTTACAACCACATGAAGGGAGGGAGAGCAACGTCCAAAAGTATGGCCTTGCAGTCTACATTTCAATATCAAGCTTTTACAACCACTAGAAGGGGTGTAGAGAGAGAGATGTCCAAAAGTGTACTCCAGCCCTTACAATGACAAGATTAGGGGTGGCAATGGGCTGGTCGGCCTGGCTTAAGTTACTAGGGCCTGGCTGGGCTTGGGCCAAGGACAGCTCAGCCCGACCCTCTTTTTCTTTGTGTTTTTGGTTTACCCTTTTTAATCTTATTTAACCCAGCTCAGCTAGACCCGGCTTGGCTCTGATAGGCTAGGGTCGGGCTTGGGCCAGTTTTTGGCCTGGTCAGGGCCAGGTCAGGCCTGGGCCAGCCCTTTAGGTAATAGCGGCTGAGGGCTGTCCCGGCCCATTTCTAGTCCTACAGAAGATGAGAGATACAATTTCTCTTACAATCACATCATGAGAGAGAATGATACAATTTTTTAAGCAACACACTATTTTTCTAATTTTCTAGTGCTCCTCTGAGCATCATGGAGCCTTTGTGTCACCGCTATGGATGATGGAGACAGGCCTTGACTTAGAGGAGCTGTGCTTTGGGTTGATTGTGCAGCAGAGGGGGTTCGCAAATCTCCTTGCAAGAGAGAAGTTCCCTAAGGAATGTTAGACCTCGGGATTGTAAGGGAAGCAGGTGGACGATCACTGTCATCGACATCTATCTTTGCTTCTAATTCTATCAATGTTCAAGATGTCGTAGGCAGCCTAGGCGGTTTGGGCTCTGGGCCACCTAGGAGCTAAGACCGGTGCTCAGGCCCAAAGGCAGCCAGTGTTGTTTTTTTTAAAAGTTGTATCCCCCACACCTCCCCCCATTTTATTGTATATAGAATTGTCTTTTTTTTCTTTTTTTTGGGAAATTATCAAAAATATATCTTAATTTTTAGCTTATTAGAAAAAAGCCTTATATTTTCCTAAACCTCGTCCATCCCCTTTTTGTTCACTTTTCAATTTTTTTTTTACCAAAATAGCTTTCACGGTAGTTGTATGACCGTGAAGGCATCACGGTATATTCCGTCACGGTACTTAAAATATCGTGATGACGACATGGTGTATCACGGTACATAAAATACCATTATGGTCTTCATCCAACTATCCATCCACCCAGAGCAAGAAAGAAGTGAGAGAGAAGAGTTAGAAATCTGAGGAGCCAATTGCGTCGCTCCATTGCCGGGCATTTCTCAAGTACAGCGAGCACCCTCTGATAAGGCCGCCCGCCCACTTGAAGCTCCAGGGAAGCCAGGGACAATAAACCTAATGAGGAAAACCCTTTTCTTTTTTATTTTTTTTCCCATCCTCATTCCCAAAACCATAGTGAGGCAGGTGATGATTTCTAGAGGAGGAGGGGACTCTTCAAGAAGGCGCACGTGCTCTTTGTGTTGTGCGATGCGCAGGTCGGTGTCATCATCTTCTCCGTCACTGACAATCTCTTTCGAAAGAAGAGAGAGAGAGGGGTTAGACAATAACGGTATTTTATATACCGTGATACACCTTCCGGTCATCACGGTATTTTAAGTACCATGATACCTTTAATGGTTATCACGGTATTTTAAGTATCATGATGCCTCAAAACATTAAACATCACGGTACTTAGTAAATCATGTTGCCTTCACGGTCATACGACTACTGTGAAGGCTATTTTGATCAACAAAATGCGAAAAGTGAATAAAATGGGTGTCGACGAGGTTTAGAAAAGTATAGCGTTTTTCTAATAAGCCAAAAATTAAGGTATATTTATGATAATTTCCCTTTTTTATTTAATAAGTTTTGTATATAATAAACTGTTAAGATGAAGGAAGCACAGATCAGTTTTGTATATAATAAACTGTTAAGATGAAGGAAGCACAGATCAAACATAAACTTTTACGACTTTAGATTGTAAATGAAATAATTATAACTCAAAAGCAACATTAAAAGATAAAATCAATTCGAGATGTCCTTTAAATCTCACGAATCACAAGTCACTCACAAATTACAAAAGTTTCAAAAGTCATTAGAAAAAAGTCACATCTGACCAACAAAGGCCATAAACTATAAAAACTCTTCTTCACCCCACAGATATGATGAACTCAATTATGAGCTTGAGTTTCATCATCACGAGCAACACGAGGTCGACATCTGGCATGAAGTCCACCTGAATCTGATGATGATGCCAAGTCATCATCATCAGAGTCTTCCTCCTCCTCCACATAGAAACCTCCTTACCTTGTCTTCTGTGAGTTTGCATCCTCCTCTTCCTCCATGATCATCGTCCTCGTCCTTGTCTGCACCTTCTTCTTCCCCTTCCCCTTTCCCTTTTCCTAGGTCACTTCCTTCCCCTTCCTATGTATTTGGGATCTAGTAGCTCTCATAGGGCTCTATGCCAAACCAGTCGCCTCTTACACTCGGGTCCATGTCAAGCTCTCTCCCTTGAATACATGCTCATACCCAACATTGGGCTTGACCAACCACTCGCTTGTTGGATCTAACTCTTTCACAAGTATGGGATCTTCAATTTGAAACCAGTCTAGATGGTGCTCCTTTAGCTTTTGATTGTACTGAACGAAAACAAGGTCGTTTAGTCTCTTCTGCTCGAGTTTATTTCTCTTCTTTGTATGTATCTGTTTCATAGTTTACCATTTCCATATTACAATGCTTTACCTTAAAAAAAAATATCGATAAAGTTATTGTCGTAAATCGATAGGAGATGAGGTTGAGGATAAATAGAATATTCACCATCTCGAAGGTGCTGAAGTTGCAGTTGCAGTTGCAGTCGGACGATGTACAAGTCAAGTTCAATATCCATTGTGCCATCTTTTGCATGTTGGGGGCAGTTTTTCCATGGTTGGCCTACCAAGAGGCTATTATACATTTAACAATAAAAATAAGTAGATTACATTTATCTATGTAAATTTAAAATTTAGAAAATTGAAATGATAAATGCATCTTCAACTTACATGGATATATCTTTGTCATTTGTTTGATTGCGAAGTCCATCCCAATGGTCCCCATTGAATAACTGTATAAGTCAAGTTCCGTGGACAGTTTGTCTTGGACATCAGAGTCAGTGTAGAGCCTTACTTTGCACTTATTGAATGCGACCATGATAGAATCCCTTCTCTCTATCTCAGGATCAGAATAGAAATAAATAGAGTTGAGAAAACACCCTGCCAAGTGTAGGGGTCTCAGGTCTCTCCAACTGCAGATCCCACTTGCCATGAACAATTTTCAAGATAGGGCCAAATCCTTTTTCACCTTGCTTCAAGTTATGCTTGATTTCTTCTCTAGCAACGTCCATTGCTTTCAAAATATGCCCATTGCTGGTTGCCTTTTGCTATCAACAAGGTGAAGCAACTTTCACAAGTGGCCTAAAAATATCAAGGCAAAACTGAACTCCACTCCAAAACTTGTTTGACATAACAATGTTATAGACCCTTTTTCCCTTGACCTCCATAGACCACTTGCTCCCCTTCCATGCTTCAGATACAAACATGGTTCAGAGTTTGTCCTTTTGTTTATTCAACGAATCTAGAGACAAGAATAAGGTGGCAAACCTGGTGACCCCTAGCCTCACTATGTCAGTCCCACCTGTAAATTCCCTCATCATCGCCAAAACATGAGTGGCTATAAATGAAAACTGTTATGGCTTTGGCTTTGTTTAGCATCTCATGCATTGATTTCTTTTCACCAATCTTTCAAGCATGAGATCTATACAGTGAGCCGCACAAGGCATTCAAAAAATGTGCGGCTTCGAAATCTCCAATAATCTCGCAGCTGCCATATTGGCCCTAGCCATATGTGTGATGACCTGCACGACATTTGCTGCCCCTACCTCTTCAATGCACTGATTCACAACACCATATATGAAGGGCGCATCATGAATCTTATCAGATGTGTCAATGGACTTCAACAAAACAGTTCCCATGGGAAATTAACTAATAAGTTCATGGCGCTAATAGACGTCCTATCAGTCCACATATTTGTCATAATAGTAACCCCCACATCTGCTCCAAGCATCCTTGTGGATCTTGAGGTAGTCGTGTGTTAATTCCACCTCTTTCCTCAACAAAGATCCGTTGAGCTCGTAAGGTGTAGGAGGCCTATATCCTGGGCCAAACTGCCCCACTGTATCAAACATAACAATGAAGCTCTTTAAAGTGACAGTGTTAAATGGTAGAACCCCTTGAAAGTACCATCAAACCACATATTGATTCACCCTTCCTCTCTCCTGCTTCTTTTGAGTACTATCTAAAATACTCTATATCAGTTCCCTTTCGCGAACCACCACATCGGGATCAGGATGCTTGAAAAATATATTAAGAGGCCCTCTTGTTTGAGGTCTCTTATGCCCAATGGTAACAGGTCTACTTATGGAGCCTCCTTCCTCTTTATCTTCATCATATTCAGGTATGCCATGGATGTTTATAGAGGTCCTCACGTCTTCATGTCCCTTCTTGACCTGTTGTTTCTTCTTTTGGACCCCTTCTATGTTATCCAGCATCTCTTTCCTGACCTCTGCAAGGACTTGAGTACATGATGTCGCATCCCCTTTTATGCCGGCCAAATGTTTTTTCAATCTATTAATGTCAGCGTTGTACTCGCTTGTGCAAAACTTCCAATCTACTCTATTCTTGTTACTAGGGTTGGGACAATATCCATATTTCCAACATGTATCACTTTGTTTACTTGAAGCCGAGTAAGGCATTTCACCTACAACCTTTATATATCAAGTATCAATGTATTACCTAAGCCTGAAAATTACACAAAAACAACAATGTCAAACTAGAAAAAATTAGAAAATGGTCATCTAAAAAATTATAAATAGGAAATGAAGCAAAAAAAGTATATACATTAACCATTTAATATATTGAGTTCTTATTAAGCCAAAAAATAAATCTAGGCAAAATCGGAAAAACATATTACACATTGTTAAATATTAAGCAATTAGTTTATAATAAAAAATTATGGTTTATGAATTATACAAGTAAATTCATGTAAAGAATAACAAAATGTGAAAATAATAATCCAAATAGACAATAACATATCAAATCCATATCACAAAGTATCAAAAAAAAAATAATACAAATAGCAAAGAATAACATCATTAGACATTGTGGAAACAAAAATACGTAACCTAATAAAAACTATATAAATATACCAACCTTCTTGAATTGGATTCAATATCGAACCAAACCGAAATTTTTGGGTTCCCAAATCTCCTCTTTTACAACCACTATAAGGCTCAAAAAGATTGGGGATGAATATCCTTTAATATTGTGACCATTCAAGGAGGTCGATAAAACTTTCAATCCCTCAACAAGTCTTCAAATCTAGTTTTTTCAAGTTGTTTCTCACTCTACACCTCACTAAAAAAGTTATTGGGAGTAAGAATGGCTCCCTAAACCCTTTTTCCCCCTTTTAACGGGGTAAAATTATATATTTTGCCCTTTCCCAAAAAGAATTTTCCGCTAAGGTTCTAGACGCTGCCTAAGCACTTGCCTTTTACACTGCCTTGGCGGGCACCTAGGAAAATGTCGCCTATTGAACAACTAGGCGTTTTTTTAAAATGCCGCCTTGGCGGCTGAGTGGCCGAATTTTCGTTCATTTGATTCTAATCGAATCATCCATATCGTTCTCGAGGTGGTCATCCTCAAGGTGAGCATCCCAATTCTTGTACTTGTTCTCATAGTTTGCCCGCAATCTACTCAACGTTTTTTCATTATAATGAACATAAACTAATGACTCAGATCGATTTGAGTTTAATTGGTTCCTTTTCGTACTGTGGATGTAGCTGTAAGTGCTTCGACATCTTTCTGCACAGGATGAATTAACATTTTGAGACAACCACCTATATATAGGTCCCACCATGAACCTACTGACATCGTGCCCCTATCAGCTATTGACACTGGGAGGGAGAACCCCTCTATTACCAACAAAATCGCTAAACTGTTGTCGCACTTTAGCTTGTTCTTTGTCATCCAAAATCAGCATATCAAGAGCTTTATGGTCACAAGATGATATCTCTTTGTCATGATGGGGCTTCACTCTCGTCTCCCCTCCAGGCATGGGTATAGACAACCACTCTTGAGAGTAATACTTGGGACTTTAAAGAAATGCCAAACAATGTGTGGAAGACTTGCCCGGTCCCTCCATTGGGCCACAACTAAGGCTCTCACTCTTTGGTATAACTTGGTCATACGGGCTCACAACTATCTCACGCAACATAATATCCCTTCTCTCATGCATCGCCCACAATAGCCTTGTCGCTCTTTGCAAACTTTATCATCTTCCATATTGGCTTTGTGAACTGCAAGATTTTCTTGTTGATTGACCAAAAACCATCATCCATTGTTACTTTGCGAACTTCAACTTTGGTCCATACTGGGCCACTGCTACAAACATAGCTTGGAAGCTCTTCAAGCAATTGACATTGAAAGAAATGCCCTTTTGGTAGAGCTGTATGGGTTGGGTATGTATTGACATAACCAACCTATATCCTACTTCTTGAAGTGATATTCTATCGTTATTTGTTTATGATTTCTTGCTATGGCCACAAGATCCGGGTAACAAAGCAATCCATGGCCCCCTTCGTGTGAGGCTTCTTCCATCCAAACCCCTCTTGTCTACTCACTCGAGTTGAGCCTACCTTGGACTCCCCTTCATAATAATCATCCTCATACACATTTACCAACCTAGTAATCTCCTCTAATTTCCCTTCTAACTTCTGCTGGTGCCTTCTTTCATGGTGCTATCACCTTTGATACCATCCAAATGTTTTTTTACGTGATGTATTTCGGCCATATAACTATTTCCATAAAATTAAGTTGAACCTTATTTTTAGCTTTGACATTGAGCAAAAATGCATATTCAATCTAGATCATTATGTTTATTTGATCCAAAAGATGACACTGCATCAAATAGCAGTAAGCAAATTCAAAAGTTGAAACACCAAACACAAAATCAATAAAAGCCCCAATTCTTGAAACCCAATCACAGAGAATTTGGATTAATGAGTTTTGGTTGTAAAAACACATTTCCTAACTCCTTTTAAAGTTCCACAATCTATCAAAAGCAACCCTCTTTGATTTTTTTGAATTTCTCTTTGTTATCTAAAAGAAATTTTGACCCGAAAGATTGCTTGAAATGAGAGTTTTGGGGGAGATTTTTTTCTCTTAAATCTTTTTGGCAAAGGGTTTGGGGGGTTAGAATCCCCTCAAAACCGTTTACGGCATTTGGTGGGGGAAAAATGATGCAATTCCCCCTTCCTATGGCCATTTTTGCAACCTGTTAGGGGCTCAGGGAAGGTTGCCTAGGCCCTAGGTGCCTATATGCCCTGCCTGCTTGATAATGCTCCACCCAAGGAAACCCTCAATGCTAGGCAAGATATTAATGACCTCTTGGTACCTCAAGATGGCTAAGCAACTGCCTTTTAGTACCTTGGCTTACACATTCGAACCTTCTTTAACGAAAGGTCAGCCATCTCATTTGCATCACACAATCAATGTGAAAAGGAGAGAGGTCTATCCAGGCACAAACCTCCAGAATTTTGATAATACATGGCCCGCTCTCCAAGGTGGCAGCAACTACGTGATGACATTGAGGCAGTCCTCAATGTCCAAGCAGCAATCCCTGCTGGAGATGATGCACACCGTAGTGAGTAGGGCTCTTTCTTCAGCCATTGTTGTATTCCTCAAATCAAACGAAACCTCTCAAAAACATCATTGTCTTCTGTAGGTGATTCTGGATTTGTCCGTGCACCCTAGAGATCCTGGTTATCACAAGAGAATCCATCAAAATTGAGCTTAATTTACCCAAAATACTGTCGACACAGTTATAATATGGGCTCAGGATATATGCTACTTAGAACATATTATGAACTTTGATTTTAATGAGCCAAAAGCAAATGGTGAGACTTTGCATCCTGGCTTGTCATCCGCATTGAGTGCTGCAAATAGGATTCTTTATCCAGGTAACATGGCTCGGGCAAGGTACTCAGCACCTTGCTGTGCCCCGTAACTCAGGTGAGTCTGAGTTGACTCACCCTAGTCCTACTCAAGCTGGAAAAAATGGGCGAAAAAGTTGTGAATAGAACGGTATAAAAAATCCATTAAAAAAGGAAAAATATAAAAATCCAAAAACAAAATAAAAAAAGACATATAAAACATAAAATAGGAAAAAAATGATGCTATTAGTTTGTATAATAAGAAAAGTCTGGAAAAAGGGAAAAACCAGAAACAATAGAAAAACAATAAAAATTACATAGCATTACAGTGTGTATAAATGACTAATTATGGTTGATTTAGTAAAAATAAATCAAATTATAGTTGATTTAGTAAAAATAAGTCAAATTATGAATTTAAATTGAAAAAAATGAAGCATACCCAAAATTTCGAGCCTGATCCCCCAATCCCCTTGTCTTCACACTTGGTTCAAATTGAACCCTCAAATTCCTTTCAAAGCTTCCTCACACAATCCCAATCTAAACCCTCAATCCTATCCAGGATAGCCAAACTCTTGAAAAATTTCGATGATTTCTGAAATCTCCCAAATCCTATTTTGGTGTTCATTTTTGTGAAGATCAACCCATGGTTGGATGAAGAACACAAAAGTAGGCTTAGAGATCATTTTTCATCAAAGATTGGCCATCCATTGTGAAGAAATAACAAATTTTTGAATCGGGCAAAAACATGGTCATATTTCCTGATCTCTTAAATCCATCAAATCTTATGACGTTTTCTCAATTCTGATGTTACTAACAGATAGATTAGGCAAAAATTTGGCTCGAATTGCACGACTTAGGGTCACCAATCTTGAAAATTGAAGGGAAAAAAAGAAAAGAAAAGGAAGGGGGGGGGGGGGGGTGTTCCAGATTTCTACCCCCGTTTTAAAATTGAGACATTTGCAGTTGTTGGGTGAGTACTGTAGAGACTCATTCAAGTACTGTACATGGTATACATGTGTACCCTGCTCTTGGCTTGGCAGGCTGCGAAGTCTGAGTTGACTTGGGTGAGTTTTAGAATGCTGATTCTATCAAACATTCAACCAAATAATATAATATGTAATGTAAGGATCCTACAAATAGTTACAAAATGACAAAATAGTCTACTTACTGTTAAAATTAACTATCATTCAATAATGAACTTTATCGTTGTCAAAAAAATTGAAGGAACCTGAGATAGGTGAATAAGTACACATCAAGTTTCATAATGCCTGACTTGATGATTCCTATGTTGAACAAAAGTTTCATAACAGTTCTGACATTCCAAAAACAGTTCCAGCCTTTGCAGAGATGAAACCACTAATAAACTGCTAAATTGGCAACTCAAACTAGACAAAGCTTCATGTTATTATCATCAGGGCCAGATGGACCAGATGTTACAAACATGGGATCCTTCAAGTGCTAAATGATAAAACCTGAAACTATTTTTCTGGAAACAGTAGCTGCAGTTACTTCTTTTCCTATAAAATTCATTTTTGAAACTCTATCAACTTGAACTTGGTCCCAGGGTACTTCTATTTGCAAGAGAGGCAAAAACCCTGGGCATGCTTTCTTGCTGAGTTTTTGGATTGTATATCTTCTCTTCAATCCATGCTTTCTTTATACCTGGTATGATAATGACAGACCTATGGACTCCTCCCATTCGGGTAGGTTCACAGCATCATTTTTCTATAAGGAAATCCGGGATGTGTCTCCCTCTCAATCTGTGAGATCGAGGGCCTGGTTTTCCCCTGCACTACCGAAGGTCCAAATATTCATTTCGTTGGTCAGCCATTGACAATACTCTGCAGTAGACCAACTACAAAGATGTGGATTGCAAATGCTTAACAGGTGCATCCTGCCAATAGAAAGTAAAGACACTTTTGCGCCTTTTATGGCACTGTCCCATAGTTACTCACATATGAAGTCTCCTGCTTACTCTATTTGGGGGCCAGTGGGTGACACCTGAAACCACTCAGCAATTAGTCCTGGTTTAATTCTCCCCACCCTTCCCACAGGCTGGTCTTACGCTGTGGAAACCCTCCATGTTCACTCTCATTTGGAATGTCTGGCAACGTAATAGCAGAACTTTTTAAGGTAAGGAAAGGCCTATTGTTGCAATCAAAGACAATATCATCTCGATGGTTTAAATGTGCAAAACATCAAAAAGAGTTCAAAGGCCCATAGTTGCCTTTCTAACAAAGTGGACTGTTATCTCAGTTCTTTGCAGGGAAGAACGAGCAGATTTTGTTTTTGAGTAAATTGACTATTGTATTAAAAAAAGGGAAAAGTTTAT
>NW_006499603.1:5606647-5623007 GCF_000471905.2 Amborella trichopoda | reverse complement strand
AAATATCTTCAAATTAATCATCTCGACATCAAGATGCATGGACACAAGAAAAAAAATTGATCGCAAGTCTTGGAAATAGTGTATTTTGTGACACATTTTTGGACCGTCAATTTTCAAGATTTTCAAGTTTTCATAGATATGTCGATCTACACTATTTTTTAAGCTTTAAACTTTATAAATAAATAATGAAAATATATTTTAAGGCTATCAGAAAGATCTTCAATATTGAAACCACATTTCTCAACACTATTTGAAGGTAGGCTCTAATTTGATTATTTAGAGCCTAGGCTCTATACAAACTGCACCCTTAATAAAATAAGGAAGTACAAAGTATTGGTAGATACAAAAACAGTCGTTTCCCCTACCAAGGTGCCTAAAGCAGAACCCGTAGCGTTCAGGAAAGCTATACAAGATCATTAGGCCCCACTAAGACCCCCTAAAAAAGGGGGAAAAAACAGAATCTGCCTTAGTGCTCTAAGGGGGGTTGAGGCTTGCTCCCTCCTTAGCTAACGCGTCTGCATCTTCGTTAGCCTCCCTATGTCTGTGTCTCCAAGCAATTTGGAGGGAAGTACACAGATGGACAATCTCAGCAAAGATGGCGTCAAGTTTGCACGGGGTGGCGGATGATCCAGAAGCCATGAGATAGTGTTTAGTAAGTCACCATCCACCATTAACTGTGTTTCCCAAGTTCGGTCGAAACGCCTAAGACCCTCAAGCAAAGCCACAGCCTCAGCATTGGTGGAATCAGACACACCGATGGGAATAGCAAAAGACGACAAAATTAGGCCTGCAGAATTCCTGAAGAGGCCGCCGATGCCGGAGGGCCAGGGTTGCCAAGGGAGCAACCATCAAAATTGAACTTGATGGTCCCTATTTCCGGTGGCCTCGAAAGGGATGCTCGAGATATCCTCATCACCCTCAGATGAAGTAATGTCTGCAGCTGTCGATGAAGGTCGGAGAAGGAGTACTTGGCGAAGCTCCTATTATTGAGAGCCCAAAAGGTGACTAGGGACCGTCGTTTCTCTGTGAGGGTAGGGATAGAGGCTGATTCACTTCTTAAAGTCCTACTATTCCTTTCAATCCAGATAACCCATAGTGTTGCAGCAATGGAGGCGATCCATAACAGTTTCCCAGAGCTATTTCAAGGGGTGCGAGTGTAAGAGGAGAATATAGGCGGAACTGACTGGGGGGTGACCTACAGCCAGCTGAAGAGCATGAGTACGTCAGTCCAAGGGGCCATTGCCACTTCACAATGTAGAAAAAGATGATGATTTGTCTCTTCGGCTTTGCAGAACATGATACCACGGTTGGGCAGAGGTACCCCTTTGTTGCAGATGATCCAGGGTTAAGGCGCTCTCTCATGGAGGGCTATCCAGGTAAAGAACTGGATTTTTGGGGTTGGGGGTAAGCAAGAACACCAAGCCTTAGCTGCAGTTGGATAGGGTGCAAGGGGATCAGGGGGAGTGGAAGTTAAGCTGTCGTAAAAGGATGAGCCTGTGAAGTCGCCTGATGGAGAAGGGGACCATACAATTTTGTCTTCTCCTGTGGATGATAAAAAAACCAAGTGGAGCTTGGACGAGAGAGTCAGGAAGTGGTTATATTCGTGATCAGCAAGGGGCCTCTTGAAACTATTCCAGCACTACCAAATTAACACTTATGAATGATTCTATGAGATGAATCTTCAAGCCTTATGATTGTGATGCAGATAGCTGACCTACATGCCTTTCTCTGAATAAATTCTATAATTAGACATGGTTGACAATCGCTCAAAATTTCTAACCATGGCGAGCAAATGTTCTCATTTATCTTTCATAACTTTTGGTGGTTGGTTTTGTCGTGTTGTACAGGGCATTATGGTGTGTTTATTTCTTCTTAGCTCATCAGCAATTGTCATCAAGCGTAAGCGCACTTCATCCGTTTCTGGATATGGAGCAGTTAGGCTTCCCACAAGCTCTAGGTTTTAACTTGGGGACTTGGATGGATCAGTCTTCTCTATTCAATACAGATGCATCAAATTGTTAACATGGAGTTCTACTTGGAACAACTTGGATTTTTGTTCTCCCGTTGGAGGAATTGCTAAAATACAGGAATCGGAGAATCAAAGAAATAGTGCACTTATTTTGGGCCCGGGGTTTCACACATGGTCTGCATCCAACCTTGAACGGTGTCTCCCATGAAAGACCAAGCTAACCAAAAACACACTTGAGTAAAAAGAAACAATGTATGCCATATTAATTTATATTACAAACGTGTTGTGACTCTCAACAAAGCTTTCTTTTAACTGCTAATTTGAATTTGAGAAATTACTTTCTTTGCCATTCCTCTAGCTACTGCATTAGTTTTACATTGCTGGATAGGTGGGGTGGGAGGATGGATTAATAGGGAAAGACGGAGACAAGATGGAGAGAGCTGATGCCTACTAGTTATAGAGAGAGAGAGAGGAGTCGTAGTTTAAGACTGAGGAAGAGGAAAGAGAACGTGGGGTTTGAAGAAGAGGTGTGAATTTGGGTGTACATTTTTTTTTGACTATTTCCATTCGTATCTCATTTTTTTGTTACGAGTATTTGGACAAATGAAATATTTCCTTAGTATACTCATTTGTAAAACTCTCATTACCCTTTACAATATAACATTTTCAAGTATGGACATTTCTCGTCATTAGGGGATATAATAGATATTTTTATAAAAAAATAGTGGTGTAATATCAGTGGTTAAGAAACAAATAATGTTCCACGTAGGTGGTGTCATTATATCTCATAGTTAATAATTTTTTAATATCAAAAAATTTTATTTATCTTTGATTAATTACTTAAAATATCCCTATATTTTAAACTTTAAAATTCTATAATTAGATGTAAAAATAGATTTTGAGATAATCCTAACAACATTTTACATCAAAATTATATCCCATGATAAAATTTGAAGCTGCACCTTACCTCTACACCTATGGATGCATCCATATGCTACAGTATGCCGATTCGTGTACCGCTACAGTAAACACCGAACGGCCCTGATCAAATCTGGACCGATCTGATGATCACAGATGTCCTGTAATGTTTCATTTTTCATGTTTTTTATACCAATCAGAATAATTTAAAATTTGGAGCGTGTGTTCATAAACAATATGCGAATCTACAAAGAAATCAAAAAAATATTTTACATAAAATAAATTGACCAAAATACCATCAAAATGTTTTAGGGGTATTTTGGTAAGTAAGTTTTTCACGAATTATTTTTTTTATATTTTTTATTAGGTGAGCCTCACTAAGATGTACACACAATCCAAATTTCAGATCATTCAGATTTGTAGAAAAAAATTAAAATTCAAACACCCTCGGACAACCGTGACCGTCAGATCGGCCCATATTCGATCTGGGCCGTTGGACTTTTACTGGTACGCACATGGGCATACATGATCTTTTTCCTATATATATATATATATATATATGGGTAATGATTTCATGCAACAATTGACACTTCTAAAAAACCATATTTGTGGTATTTGTATGACCCAAAATTTTGCACACACTCTTTATCTCAACAATCAATCTCAAAACGAAAAGTTCAATTGGAACCCTTGATATGGTCAAAATGAGTCCCCTCAAACAATGAATCTAGACCATTCAATTGGTGAATTTCAAGATATTAGCCTTTAAAAATTCAAAATCATTTTTATCTTTTTTAACATTGCTCATCTAATCATAATAAAGCCATCTAAAGAAATTTGTAAAAAAAAAAAAAATCCTTCCAAGGTCTTAGATCTAAGTATCTCACCAAAATGGACAACTTATGTTAATTGGGCTAAAAAAATATTTTCATGTAAAATATTTTTTTGATATTTTTCATAGAGTCGCCTATTTTTTAAGACCACACGCCTAAAGTTTAAAGTGATTTGGATTTGTAAAAAAAAACCAAAAAAAAAACAAAAAAGTTAAAATTCAAACACTATCGAACATTTGTGATCGTCAGATCGGCCCAGATTTAATCTGGGCCATGGGTGTTTACTGTAGCAGTATGCCCATGGGCGTCCAAAATCATATATATATATATATATATATGGGTTTTGTTAGGGTACTCACACTTTAGAGTATGTTGTAATTGTACTTAATAAATTTTGAACACTTTTTATACCTTTGTTTTAGTACTCATACTCTAGAGCATTTCATAAATGTACTCAACAGATTTTGGACACTTTTTATATCTTTGTTTTATACACAAAACAATTTTTTTTAGTAATGATATATGAAGAAAGCAAAGAGATACTAAACCATAGAGAGATGCTCCGTCCCCTTTTTGTATCCTCGATAAAAAACTAGAAAAAGGAAGGATGCATATTTATACCATGTACTTCCTAAAATATACAATATTTTTAAAGAGAGGCATGAATCGTATGGGTATTTCTTAAATATTGCATGCTTATTGCATGAAATATTGTAAGTTCTAAAATGGAGCCTCTCTCTATCTCTTTATAAAATTATTAAAAAGAGGTTTTGAGAAATTCGCTCATGTTTATCGCTCTCTCCCTCTCTCTCTCACACATGAGAGATTCTCCAAATCATAGTGCTATGACTAGTTTAGATCTGCTACAGGCAAAACAGAAGGAATTTGTTGTTAAAGAGGAAGAAGAACAAGCACTAGTTGGTCTTTTCTAATGTACTGCTGCTGCATTATTATTTTCAAAGATATCATAATGAGGTAAAATTGAAGATTATTTGGTGTCGATAAAAAGTATGTGGAGTCCATCACTTTAACACTCTCTCCTTGTATGAAAGCTTATTTAAAAAAGGTAATTTAAAAACCCTTATTGGATGTGCTGGTGTATCTTCATTTGTTTTTTAAATATAAAATACTACCTACAGGCACCCCGATCTCGAATGAGGAAACTGTGGGATACCAAAGTACCCCGGGTAAACTAGCCTGATACTTGAATCACTCACAATCGTTCTAACCCATTCGTAAACTAGCCCTCATGAGCCCCAATATCGTCTTGATAGAGCTAAACGTACTCAAGGAATGAAGCAAGGTAGACCAGAACTCGGGACTACCGAACCAAAGGCAACTTAGGAGTAGAAAGTTTTGATACCACTCCAAATGGTGCCAAAGCAGCTCCAAAGGCGATACAGAAGGTATGAGACACATAAACAACTTGCATGGAGAGCGAAGGGCCCTACATCATTGCCAATGGCACCGGCGTCCCTTAGACCAATGCCAGGTCCCAGGCAGTCAAAGTTGGGACACAACCTGGCATATGACCCTAAAGTTCCATGTCAGTACGGACTGATACATGCCGGAAGGTATGACATGTCAGATGTCAGTATGAAAATCCGTTGCCGACCTCAGATTCAGCGAGGAAATGTCACATCAGCTACCAACCGTACGAAAGAGCCAGAATGACAGTCTGGCACCGTCGCAACTCAGAAGTGTGCCAAAGGAATCATATCAAGTGCGCCAAAGGAAGTTAGATATGCTTTGAATTCCGACTGGTCTATTTAACATACGGAAGAACGCTCAAAAGACGACACATGGGGGATTTCGTTGTGAAGCCGGTTCAATTGGTGCTGGCGTCATTGCCAGTGTCGCCAAGCCTCTGACACTCTGCCAACAGAACAGTGCTCGTAATAGGTCACATGATTAGAAAGCATTTAAGGCACATTTAATTCTGTTGACCGCATTTAATGGTAATTAATGCGAATTCGGCGCCTTTGCCAGTACATCGAAGCATGTCTCAAGGGCGACAAAAAATGAAGGGCCTAGATTGCACCAAAAACGATCCAATAGTGGTCTTAAGCTGGTTTTACTGATAAATAAGGAATCTAATCTTGAGTCTGGGCTGAGATTTTTAGATTAAGCATGTAAGCTCTGTCAATAGAGAGATTTTATATGAAGCGTGTAAGCTTTGTCAAAGAGATTTACATATTAAGCACAAAAGCTATTAGAACGAACCCAAACCTAGCCCAAACTACAACTAACCTAAAATAGGAACTCTTATACCCTTCAAGCTACAATTTAATCCGAAGGTGACTCACATAATTAAATTTTCCGTGTCATCTTCTGCCTATATTATCGTGCCCGTTGAAACCAGAAGGGCCGGGATTGATCGTGCAATAATCTACTTTAAATCGGTATCGACTCTACGCATTGGGCCTAGGGGCCTCAAGTGTCATTTCTTGCTCTGTCTTCTCATTTATAGTCATTTATTGACCTCCTTCTTCTTGTTTTTCATGGTTATGTTAGTATTTATGAGTAGCTCTTATTTTTTATTTTACATATTAGTTTTGGTCTAGTTTCATTTATTGCTATTTTGTTTAATGCTTCCCTTGCTTGGTTCTTGCCCTCTCTCTCTTGTTCATTTATTACTTTATTTCTTTCCCTTTTCTACTTCTAAAACTCATTCAGTAAATTGCCCCGTCTTCAGTAAAGCATATTTCAAACCGTCTCTTAAACTCCAAGGCTTAGGTATACAAGAAGCCAGCTTTGCCGGCGGTCTGAGTGGGAGAAGGCCTTGTGGCTCGACTCTTGCCCGGAAGTAATTTGACCGGACCTTCCTCTATC
This sequence comes from Amborella trichopoda, assembly GCF_000471905.2. Next base: position 5,616,455 of record NW_006499603.1, on the reverse strand, counting down.
ACCCCTTTTTATTTTGTTTTCACCCGAAACCAATGCAGGGATTGAATACCCTGCTTGCATTTCAAGTATAAATATTACCACTAGATTGGGTATGAAGAATTTTCACGATTTTTGTATTTTAAATGCTTCTTAAATTTTATCTCATACTCTCTTTTTTTAAATAACTCCTAAAATTAAAATATGTCTTTTCGCAAAATATTCATTCTAGAGCAGTTATGATCAATTTTCACACCTCTCATATCAAATTTTAAATATTTTACTTAATTAAGTTGACTTCTCTAAAAACAGGATTCCTGACTTGTGTTGATGTACCACTATTCTCGATTGATGTTGAGAGAGATTATTTAAATAATTTTACATCTTTATTTTTATTCAGGTCTCTTTATGTGTAAATGTGTGTGTGAGCACCTACCTTGCATGAGATCACCGCCTTTCATCGTAGTACAGTGATTTCATGCAACGGTTGCATAATAATTTCATGCAACAATTTTCAAAACTATGTTACGGCCATTTGTTTGATCTAAAATTTGAAATATACACTCTTTTCATTCTAATAAACAATCACAAAAGAAATAAATAAAAATAAAATATAAAAATGGAACCTAGAAAGTTTTTTTTTTAGCCTAATTAACACATATCGTCCATTTTGATAAGATGGTTAGATCTAGGTTTTAGAAAAAAATTTTCCTTTCTAATTTTTTTAGATGGTTTATTATCATTAGATGAACAATATATACATATGAAAAAAACAAAAAAAAATGATTTTGGTTTTGTAAAAGCTAAGATTTTGAAATTCACCAAATGAATGGTCTAGATTTGTTGTTGGAAGGGACTCGTTTTGACCATATATAGGGTTCAAATCCATTTTTTTTTTTTTGGGAATCGATTATTGAGAGTGTGTGCACAAAATTTTGAATAATACTTCTACGATTTCTATTTTATAGTTACCATTATTATAGTTTTTCAATTTATTTGAAATGTAATGATATATCCATTAGATTATGCATTGTGGATGTTCTAATGACGTCTGCCGCACAGGTGTACGATACTAATAAATTAAATACATCGTACGCTGCTAGTGTACCCCAGGCAAATATGCATGACGGTGGTGAATGAAGTAGTAAACCGAGACAGTGGAGATTCAAGAGGCAGCTTTTACAGAAAGTCTCCCGGGTCTCCCCTCTGTCCTATTCCCACCCGGACCAGAGGAAGCTTCTCGCGCCTCGCTCCCCTAAATTCCAACTATCTCTTCCCAATTTAATTCTAACTATTTCTTCCCAACTCTCTCTCTCTTCTTTTTTTTTTTTTTAATAAAAAAAAAGAAAAAAAAAAAAAGAAAGAAAAAAAGAAAAAAGAAAAAGAAAAACATCCCCCACTCTATCATGATCTCATATGTCGCCATTAAACGCCAACCTACCGTGGGGGTGCTTCACCATTAAAAAAATTTGAAGGCTCAGGGCCTGGTGATGAGGATAGGTTTGTTTATTCAAAATCTAGGGTTTCTTTGAGACAGATGTACCTGCCAAACCAGAAAAAGGCTGAATCAATCAAATATCTAGCATACCCCCCACATAAAAAACCTGACCCATCCTCCACTTTCTGATGGGGTATTACATCGACCCCATTCTCTCTTTCTCACCCTTCTTTCTCGGGGTTGGGTTTCTCAGTCGTGTCAGAAAGAGGGAGCAGCCAGGGTTTGGGTTTCTTCATCTCAGGGTCAATGGTTGCGTTGTTTTTTTAAAATAGCTCAACAAATTGAAATGAATGTGGGTCCGTGGTGGGGATAGTGTTATTAAAAAAGAAAAGTTTGGATTGATTTATTCCTCCTCATTGGGTGGAATAAGGTTATCTGCGTTTTTCAGTCCAAAATGTGGATTGGTTAGTATGCAGGATTATGCTATTCACGAGTGGTTGTGCTACCAAAACAAAGAGATAAGGCCCCAATACCTAAATAACTTTTTTTTGGATAGTCTAATCCAAGTACCCAAACCTACTTTAGGAGTGCTTCACCATCAAAGAAATGAAGATCTAGGTTTAGCAAGGGATGTGGAACTACCAATTTACTAATATATATCTTATATTATTAAATGATTTTAAATTAAAAGGTGGTATTTTTGTCTTTTTACTGAATTTGAGATTGGAGCCAAAAATTTGAACTTTCGATGTGGACTGACAGGTTTGAGCCAAAAAGAGGTTCTCTCTCTCTCCTTGTGCGTTTCCACCGAAAAGAGAGGAAGCCCCATTTTTCCTTGTAAAAGTATCATAGCTATTTCACTTTTTTCTGATTTAGTTTCAGTTGATGGGGGTTGTGGATTGTAGGATAGACCCCTCCCTCATAGACGTGCATGTTAAAATATTACTTTGTCGCCATCTACCGCCAAATTTCATCTCATTATCTCTCTAAAAGATTCTCTCTAAAAGATCACAAAAGCGGTGTTTATGCATCCCATGGAAAGTTCTTGAAAGGTCGTTTGTGATGGATGACGTAAGAACATTGTAGACCATAACGACGGTGCACTATACCGATTACCATGTTGGTTAAGAAGTCTATGAAAGGCACGCTGCACATTGGAAAAAAAAACACCTTTGAAATAAGAAGAAAGTGAGTGTTGTATGAGAGGTATCCAAAACTTCAAAAGAGAAATTGTGGTTTTTATGACCACACTATTTTATTGTATCACTATCATACCTTTTATTTTAAATGCAATAGTGAAATGCTTTTGGCCCAATTTGGATGTCAAAGAAAAAATATTCACATTGAAAAAAAATGCAATTGTTTTCCTCCTCAATTGAGAAACATTATCGTTTAATTTTATTATGTTGGTAGACTGTTTGGATGCCTATTAAAATATGAGAAGAAAATTTTATTTGCCTGATAGGTATGTTTGACATAATACTGCTTCCTCTTCACTCCTACTATCATGCTTTGCTATTTTCCCAATAAATTGTTATATCAATAGTTCCACAAATTTCAACATTTGGTACCAGAGCCTGATTTGTGTGTCCTGAAATAACCCCTTATGGCATCAACCTCGAAAATGAATTATACCCAGGACTTAATACCCATCCTAGATGGAGAAGATTACGACTCATGTAGACTCCAAATGAAGACTTTCTTTATCTCACAAGATCTGTAGGATATTGTTGAAGATGGTTATCCAGTGACAGAAGATGCAACAGAACTTGATTCATTGTCACAAGCAAAGCAGAATGTAAATAAGGAAAATAAAAAGAGAGATATAAAAGCCCTTTTCTTCATCCAATAAGCTGTAAGTAGATATATCTTTTCTAGAATAAAAATTGCTTCAAAATCAAAAGAAGCTTGAGATATTTTGAAAATGAATTTCAAGGATATGAAAAAGTGAATTCTATCCTACTCCAAAATTTATGGAGAGAATTTGATATTTTGATGATGAAAGATAGTGAATATGTTCATAATTTCTTTCTAGAGCTGTTGGAATAATAAATCAGATTCGATGTTATGGAGATGATATTCTTGATAAAAAAAAATTTTCAAATTCTTTTTAAGCAGCTTGCCAACAAAGTTTTACAATGTTAAAGAAGCCATAAAAGAATCAAAGTATCTAAATTTTCATTACAAGAATTAAGTGAATCTTTTGAAGCACATGAGTAAAGAATGAGCAGATTTTCAAATCACAATATGGAGCATTTCAAAATTATCAAAGAGGTCCTTGAAGACAAACTTTTCCGGTGACCGTGGAAGAGGAAGAGGAAGAAATACAGCCACAAAAATTAAGATAAAAAAGGTAAATATGAATCGTAATGTATTATTTGTAAAAAATCACGGCACGAATCAAGAGATTTCCGATATAAATGTCAAAAATGTAGAAAACCCAATTATTCTCAAAGAGATTGATGGTTTCAACAGAAAAATGAAGTACATTTTTCTGAAAAAATTAATGAAATAGGTTAGATGTTTTATTCTTGCATGAATATTTAACAAAATTTATATAGTGAAGTTTCAAAAGGCTTTTCGCCTTTTCAATCAAAAAGCAAATAAATTAATAATTTTCAGAGATGTTATTTTTTATGAGAAAAATGAATGGAACTGAACCAGAAATATGGCCAAGAATAAAAAATCTTAGAGATTGATGATTCAAATAAACGCTCAGATCCAAACACTTCAAGTCCAAGACAACAAAGCCCAAGTTCAAGTTCTTCAAATTCAGAGATGCCTCCCAGAAGAGTAAAGTCTCTTTCAAAAATTTATGAATTATGTGATGTTGCATTCTTTTCAAGTGAACCACAAAATTTTGAAGAAGCAGCTAAAGAAAATTTTGGGTAAATTCCAAGAATGAAGAAATTTCTGTTACAAAGAAGAATAATACATGAGAATTAGCAAATCGCTTAAAAGGAAAAGAAATAATTAGATTGAAACGGATTTACAAAACAAAATATAATAAAGATGAGTCCATTAAAAAATACGAAGCTCGGTTGATGGAAAAAGGTTATTCACAGCAACTTGGAATAGATTTCAATAAAACTTTTGCCCTTTTTGGTCATAGCTGCCCAATTAAAAATTCTAGTTATTCAGTTGGATTTAAAGTCTGCTTTTTTGAATGGGGAACTTGAAGAAGAAGTATATATTGAACAACCATTGGATTTTGTTGAAGAAAGGAAATGACAAAAAAGTTTATAAACTGAAAAATGCATTATATGGGCTAAAACAAACTCCAAGAGCTTGAAATAGTGTTTATGATGCAAATCTGACAGATCCGGTGGTGAAGATCTCTCGGATCTGACACCTTAAAATAATGAAAATGAAATGATAGAGAAAATGGGACAAATCAAATTCAGATTTGAGGCCAGATCTGCTAAAAAACGAGCATATCTACCTTCAGATCTGTGGCAGAGTCGGCATGTTCCAAGACACTAAAATATGATTTTAAGCAAATGAAAAGATAAAAAATGAAATGAAAATGATAAAGTAGCAGAGATAAAATGAAAGAAACGATACCGAACAGGGCCGGGTGGCCCAGGACTCCCGAGCCTTTTGGGGCTCGCCCGTATCAAAACCGGTCATCTTTTGCCTCTCTGATTTGGATGTCGACCAGCCAGTCTCTGGTGTAAAGGGTTAGATCTAGGGTTGTTGAGCCTTATATCTAGTTCTGATATAGGATTGTTATGCCCTAGGTCTAGGTTTTCTTAGGCTTCAAGGTTGGGGTCTCAGGAGAGGAGGCTAGGGTTTTCTACAGCTATCTCTAGGGTTTCTCTCGCTCTTCTCCAGTTTCAATCTCTATGCCCCCTTTCAAATGACCACGAAAAAGTTCCTTATAGTGGTTAAAGCTTGTTAAGAAGGATATACATGCGTAACAAACAAATCCCTTGGTCAAAGATGCACATTTTGAGGGTCACAGATTTGGGAGATACACCCAGTGTCGCTCAAAAAAAGGTCAAAAAAGTCTAAAAGGGCGAAAATTTCAACTTCGAGGCAAAATGGTCTAGGTGACACTGGTGGTAGTGTCACTCAAATCCTGGCTACACGGGTAGTGTCGTCCAAGTCAAACTATATCCAAACTTGAAAAATTTCAACCTGGGTGTGTTCCTTAGCATTTTGTGAAGCTACCAGAAAAAATTTGGGTCAAAATGGATTTTTTTACTATTTTTAATGATTTTTTTGGTAAAACAAGGCATTTACAGAAATCTGGGTCAAAACAGGGTTTCTGCAGGGTTTCGGGCAGGCTGATTGGTTCCGGGTCACAAGGTAAAATGTTTAAACTATGGATTTTGGGTTTACTAGGATAATGTGGTCCTAAGGGTTCAAAAAACAAAGAATTTGCCAGATTTAAAATGGGGTATCTACAAATAGCAAAATTGATAAATATTTTTGAAAAAATGGATACGAAAGGAGCCCAAGTGACCCTTCACTTTATGTAGAAACCTTCACTTTATATAGAAAAGGGAAGTGGAAATTCCTTCTTAATTGTATACCTTTATGTGGATGATTTGATATATCTTATACAAATAAAAAAATGGTGGAAGAATTAAGAAAGCCATGATGAAAGAATATGAAATGAGTGATTTGAGAATTATAAAATATTTTTTTGGAATCCAAGTAAAACAGTCAGATTGAGAAATATTTATCTCTCAAGATAAATATGTTGAAGATCTCTTGAAAAGATTCAGAATGTCAAATTGCAAGCCAGTGAATACTCCAATGGCAATAAATAAAAAACTGTCAAACTATGATGGTGCAGAAAAAGTTGATGCATCGATTTATCAAAATTTGGTTGGATCTTTAATTTATCTGACTAGCACAAGGTCAGATATTATGCACACAGTTAGTATTTGTTCTAAGTTCATTCATGAACTACGTAAACTGCATTTTACTGTAGCAAAAAGGATTTTGAGATATATCCAATGAACAAAGAAACACAGTGTCAAATATAATTTTGAAAAATGATATTAATCTTGTTGGATTTTTTTATAGTGATTGGACAAATTCTATTGATAATCGAAAAAACACTTTGGCTATATATTCTGTTAAGTACAAAAGTGATATTGTGGTCACCAAGAAAGCACAACATTGTTGCTCTATCGTCAGTAGAAGGTGAATATATCTTAGCAACAAGTGCAGCATTTGAAATTGCATGACTCCGAAGAATTTTATCAGACTTGCAGCAAAAGCAGAATACCCTCACAACAATTTTTTGCGACAACATGATAGTAATTGCCATGAAGAAAAATCTATTTTTTCACATCCGATCAAAGCACATTGAAAGTCAGCATTTTTTCATTATGGAACTTACAGAAAAAAGAGAAATAGAGCCAAACTTCATCAACATAAATGACTAGCTAACAAATATCTTTACGAAGACAATTTAAATTGACAAATTTATTCAATTTCGAGATATTATGAGAGTGACAAATTAATGAGATATATTAATATATTAATTTATTCTCATCTATCAACAAATCTCATCTCATTCCCTTTCTAGAAGATTATCTGTAGAAGATCCCAAAAGTGGTGTTGATGCACCGCCATGGAAAGTTCTAGAAAGGCGGTATGTGTAACTGCCTTGTGATGAAGTAAAAACATTGTAAACCATAAAATATGGTGCACTATGCCGGTTACCATGTCGGTTAAGAAGTTTATAAAAGGTACGCTATGCATAGGAAAAAGAAGTTGAAATAAGAAGAAAGTGACCGGTGTAAAAGAGGTATCCAAACCCTTAAAAGAGAAAGTGTGGTCGTCGAGACCACACAATTTTATTGTATCTTTATCATACCTTTTATTTCAAATGCAATAGTGAAATGCTTTTGACATAATATTGCTTTGGCTTCATTCCTACTATCATTCTTTGCTATTTTTTCAACAAATTATTATATCAACACTTCCGTAAATTTCAATAATATATTAGATTGGGAATGCTCGAATCTCGGGATTAAGTCGCTGGCTCCAAGAGTACTACCTCGCCATTGTATTGAAGGAGTGGAATAGAGAAGGTAAACCCTTGGCAAAATTGGAGCTCTACATCAAAATCCAATTTCAAGCAGGCATTCAAAGTTCCATCTCTCTCTCTCTCCTTGTTGTCTATAAATTTTTCATCGTAGGAATCTCTTAAATTGTATTAATGTCTTAATTTATAATAGGTTTTTGCAATCGATCAAATTGGATTTTTGATCAGAGATGGTATATAATGAGACCTGTTTTTTTGGTACAAGGAGGTCAGAATCAATTTTTATGTATTGGATGTGAAATCTAATAGTATGTTACAACATTCAAGAAATTTTATTTTAGATTTGTTACCCAAACAATAATGCATCATCAACCACTGATTTCAAATTCAATAGTCAATGATGATTGTGACCTCTTTATATCAAAAGTAATTATATATGTATTTTTGATAATTATATTAATAGTTGGATTGCTTATATTCAACATTTTTTTGCAAATCCCCTATGGAGTTGCAAGATTCTATTATCAGATAGGAAAGGATAGGGAAACGTAAAATCCTTATCTTAGATGATTTAACAAATGCTTGCTGCACATTCTGTTTCCTTCTATTTTTGTAAACTTGTTTACGTACTATGTACCTATTCGAAATTGAGTATGCTGAAATATGGAACATGGTTGTACACAAAGAATCACATCATCTTGAATTCCTCCATCGATACCTATGCTTACTGCATCTTGGACTTGCCAATGTTTTTTCTCTTTGTTCATGTATCGATATTCCGGTGCTTAATCCCTTTGCTTTGTTGGATGAAGATTAAGAAATAATGGCTTATGATTACTTATTAGTGGAAAAAGGCGAGAGTTTACAGGTGTGTGCGAGCCTGAGCTTCAACGCCAAAGGTAATTTGGAGAAGGTTGCGGCTACATTTCTCTGGAGACAAGTTTAGTAGGCATTGCATTCCTGCCCATCCAGATTGAGAGAGCGAGAAGTTTGCAGTGTTGACGGTATCGTGCCCAAATATCTTACCTCGAAAAAAAAGTGTAAAACCTATTTCTTAATTTTCAAGGTGTATAACCTTGCATCAAGCGCCTAATTTATTATTTTTCAAGGTGTAAAACCTATTATGGGATTAATTATAGAAGGTGTATATTTTAATCAATGCCTTATATTTTTCGGTAAGTCTGGGTATAGTTTAGATGTCTATGATTTAATTTATTTATAAAAGAAAAGTATGTGCATTCATAGAATCCATAGACACTAAGTCCCTTAAGAGAAACCTAAGATTTCCTACATGGTATCAAAACCTGATTTATCTTTGCCTTCTACATTCCTGTATGATCGAGTCTATTAATACGTTATTAGTCGATCTTGTTTGTTCCTATCTACCGAGGGCCCGCTGATCAATTCTGGAAATTATCAATTTGACCACTAATTCTACTGTGCATCTCGAAACCTATCACCTTATTTATTGGTTTTCATCACTTCTGTTACCTTATCACCTTCGTCTTAGTTATTTCCATTGAACAACATCATTCAACATCTCAATGGAACTACAAAACCCAAAGATGCAAAATCGCCTTCCCATGTCCAATCTATTCGTCGCTGCAATATAAAAAAGTGTGCCTGGACTCAGACCCTGCTTCGGGGTCCATGTAGTCCCTTTCTTGGAAACGTTGGAATCGATGATGTAATTCTTTTACAATCTTCTTATCTGAAGAATGAACTCGCTGAGGAACCAGAGAGCCTCCTATTTGCACAAGTCCATCTGCAGTGAACAACATAACTCCGTCACCCTAAACCCACCGTTTTGCCACCCGATTTAAAACCAATTTGTCTCTAAAAATCGACTTTGAAAAATCCCTCTGTAAAACCAGCCCAAAAATCCACTCCAGAAACTATCAGAAAAATCCACTTGTTTATCATGAAAAAAAAATCATGTGTTCTACCCTTTTGAAGAACAACCCCTTTGCCTTTGAAAAATCAACCATTTGCATACTCTTAGCTAGATCAATCGGTAAATTCCTCTGAAAAATCATAAAAAAAATGAAAATTCCCCAAAAAATCGTTAGATCTGAAAGACTTATTGTTCTGTCATTTGAAAAATCGCCATCTAAAAATGGCCTTTGAAAAATCGACAAAACAAGGAAAGAAAACTGAAAAACCCAAACCTGTCGAATTTGAAATCACTACCTCAGTTGTTGCTTCATTCTTGTCTAGATTTGAAATCCCCTCTTTGAAAAACCCACTCTATATTTGCACCATGTTTTGAAACATGCTCTGAACCTTTGATCTTCTTTATCCTCTGGATTTGAAGTTCTCTTGGTAGTTGCATCTTCTCCCCCCTCCCCTTCCCCCTCTCTCTCTCTCTCTCTCTCNCTCTCTCTCTC
>NW_006499603.1:5505977-5606617 GCF_000471905.2 Amborella trichopoda | reverse complement strand
CGTACTTACGTACTACGTACTACTACTACGTACTACGTACTACGTACGTACGTACGTACTACTACTCTCTACTACTCTCTCTCTCTCTCTCTCTCTCTCTCTCTCTCTCTCTCTCTCTCCTCCTCCTCCTCCTCCTCCTCCTCTCTCTCTCTCTCTCTCTCTCTCTCTCTCTCTCTCTCTCTCTCTCTCTCTCTCTCTCAGGTTCAATTTTCAGTCTCTCCTTTTTATTTTCTTTTGTTTGCTTCTATGTTTGCTTCTATCACCAGTTTTCCATAGTGTGATAGTCTGTGCTTGGTTCTCTCATCAAAAAGAGGCATTTTAGTTCTTGAGGGAGAAGAGAGAACGGTCGCATAACAAGAGAAGAAGTGGGGAGTGGGTGAGAGAAAGAAGTGATTGTGGACCTTCGTTTGAAATTTTGGGCTCATTCTCTAGTCTTTTGCTTTATTTTTATTTGTTTTTTTTCTCGCTTTATACCGTGTGACCCACTTGTCTTCCACTTCTTTGAATCACTTAGTCTTTTGTTCTTTATTCTTTTGATATTCAGACGGACCATGAAGTTGTATTTTACTAATCTTTTTTATCTTTTTTTCAAAAAAGGGAAAAACATATCATATTCCTAAGATCATCTTCACTATGTCTGTTCTTTTCTGTATGACCGCATCTCTTGTTCTATTACTCTATCCTATCTGTTTATCTGTGAGCTGCTGACTTGGTCTTGGATTCGCACTGAGTTCTTTTGACTTTTTCGAGTACCATTTTGTTTTCTCTCTCAAGCGAAGATATGAAATTTTTGTTTGTTGCTCTAGCCTACTATGTTCTTGCTGTCTGTTATGAAACCTACTGATCTGGTGTTTCTCGAGCATGCTCTGTTCAAGCTATTTCTAAGACTTGTAAATTTGCTGCTGCTCAAGCTTCCTATGTTATTGTTCTTGTTTCTGAGGCTTGTTGATCTGTCGTCACTCGAGATTACTCTGTTTTGGTGTTCTATTTCTAACGCTTGTTGATACTGTTATGTGCTCCAATTTTAAGATCAAATTGTGTTTTTTTTATCAAGCAATACATTTGAAGATCTAACTACTTGAATCCAAAAATTGTCGTCCAAACTCCACCTGCTCTCTTTCAAAGCACCTTGAGTTTGAGGGGGAGTATTAAGGAAATTGCATATTTTCTATAGGGTTACTTATAGAATGTGGGGAGCAGCATCTTGTATTTTGTAGTAAGTTTAAATATATTTTAGGTGTGACTTATTTGTATTTTTCTCATTTGTAAGTTGTCTATAAAAGACAAGTTTGTACATTCATACAATCAATGGACATTGAGTCTCTTCAGAGAAACCTGAGACTTTTCACATGGTATTAGAGCCAGATTCATCTTTGCCTTGTCCATCTTGAAATTACAAATTCGACCACCAATTCTATTGTGCATCTAGGAACCTCTCACCTCATTTGCTGTTTGTGCATCTCGGAACCTCTCACCTTATTTGCTGTTTTCATCGCCTCTGTTACCTTTATCACCTTTGTCCTAATTGTTCCCATTGAACTACGTCACCCAGCATCTCAATGAACGACAGAACCCAAAGATGCAAATTGCGTTCCCATATCCAGTCCATTCGTCACTACAATATCAAAAAGTATACTTAGACAGAGACCATGTTTGGGGTCCATGTAGTCTCTTTCCTGGAAACACTAGAATCGGTGAGGCCCTTCCTTTTCAAGCTTCTTACTCGAAGAATGAACTTGCTCAGGATCTAGATAGCCTTCTAGTCGTATAAGTCCATCTGTAGTGAACAACATAACTTCATTACCTTGAAACCCGCCTCTTTGCTACTTGATCTAAAACCAATATGACCTTAAAAATCGGCTTGAAAAAACCTCTCTGAAAAATCTGCCCAAAAATCCACTCTTGTGACTGCCAAAAAAATCCATTCTTTTTAATCATGAAAAAAATAATAAAATTGTTTGTTCTACCCTTCTGAAGAACATCCCTTTTGCCTTTAAAAATCAGCCATTCGGCTAGATTTGTCAGTAAACCCCTAATAGAAATCGTCCCAAAAAAAAAAAAATGTAAATACCCAAAAAACCGTTATATATGAAATATTTCCTATTTTTCCATTTTAAAAATAGCCATTTGAAGATGGCCTCTGAAAAATAGCCCAAAAAAATGCTGAAAAACCCGACCCTGTCAAAACTGAGATCACCACCCTACTCACTACTTCATTCTTGTCCAGATCTGAAATTCCTTCTTTGAAACCCACTCTATTTTGCAACCCGTTTTGAAACATGCTCTAAATCTTTGATCTTCTTCATCCCCTTGATTTGAAGTTCTCCTGGTAGCTGCATCTTCTCTCTCTCCCTTGTTTTCTTTTTAGCCTCTCCCTGGTTTTTTTTTTTTTTTTGCTTCTATCTCCAGTTTTCCATAGTGTGATGGTTTGTACCTGGGTCTCTCATCAAGAGGCATTTTTATTCTTGATAGATAGAAGAAAGAGAGAGATGACACAAAAAGAGAAAGAATCAATCGTGGGCCTTATTTTGATTTTTTTTTATTGGCTTATTCTCTTGTCTTTTGCTTTATTTTTTTACGCTTTTCTTCTCACTTTAAACTATGTGACCCACCAGTCGTCCACTTTGTTGAATCACTTGAGCCTTTTGTTCTTTATTCTTCTGATGTTCTGACAGGCAATCAAGTTGTAACATATTGATCTTTTTTTTTTGTTAAATAAAAAGAAGAAAAAATCATCTCATGTTCCTAAGATCATCTTCACTTTGTTTGTTGTTTTCTGTTTGTTGTTTTCTATATGATCGAGTCTGTTGTTTTGTTACTCGATCATGTTTGTTTATATGTGAGCTGCTGAATCGGTATCGGGTTCACACCGAGTTCTGTTGGCTCTTCCATGTGCCATTCTTTTCTCGCACGTATCTCGATTGTTTTTCTCTCTCGAGCAAAGATCTGAAGTTTTTATTTCTTCCTCGAGTCTACTCTATTCTGGCCATCTGTTTATGAAACCTGTTGATATGTTGTTGCTTGAGCCCGCTCTGTCCAAGCTATCGATTTCTAAGGCTTGATGATTTGCCATTACTAAAGCTTCATTTGTTCTTGTTCTAGTTTTTGAGGTTTTTTGATTTGCCATCGCTCGTGCTTGCTATGTTCTGGCCTTCTGTTTATAAGGCCTATTGATACTGTTTTGAGCTCTGATTCTAAGAGCCAATTGCGCTTTTTGATCAAACAATGTGAAGTTGTACATTTGAAGATCCAACTGCTCAATTCCAAAAATTGTCATCCAAACTCCAACTGCACTCTTTCAAAGCATCTTGAGTTTAAGTAGAAGTGTTAAGAAAAGTGCATATTTTCTATAAGGTTACCTATAGAAGGTGTCTATTATAATCAATGTATATGGGAATGGTAGATGTATTATCCTATATTTTATGATAAGTTTGGGTATGGTTTAGGTGTCTGTGATTTATTTATTTATATTTTTCTCATATATAATTTGTCTATAAAAGACAAGTCTTGTACATTCATACAATCAATGGACACTGAGTCTCCTCAGAGAAACCTAAGGATTCTCTGTCTATTCTAGTACGATCGAGTCTATTTTATTACTCGATCTTGTTTGTTCATTTCTGCTTTAGGCTCGCTAATCAATCCTATAAATTAACGATTTGACCACTAATTCTACTGTGCATCTCGGAACCTATCACCTTATTTCCTAGTTTTCATCACTTTGTCCCCTTTATCAACTTTGTTTTGGCCGTTACGATGAACAATGTCACCTGACATCTTAATGGAACGGCAGAACCCAAAGACGCAAAATCGCCTTCCCATATATCCAGTCCATTCGTCGCTGCAATATAAAAAAGTGCACCTTGATAAAGACTCGAATTAGTGAGGTCTTTCCTTTTCAATCTTCTTATCTGAAGAATGAACTCGCTGAGGAACCAGAGAGACTCTTATTAGCTCAAGTCCATCTGCACTGAATAATGTAACTCCGTCACCTTGAACCTACCATTTTGTCACCTGATCTAAAACCAATAGTCTTTGAAAACTAGCTCTGAAAAACCCTCTCTATAAAACCAACCCAAATATCCACCCTTGACACTACCAGAAAAATCCACTCTTGTTTATCATGAGAAAAAATCGTGTGATCTGCCCATCTGAAGAACAACCCTTTTGCCTTTGAAAAATCAGCCATTGCCTTTGAAAAATCGTTTGTATTTGTAGAGACGAAAAACAATCCACGAAAACAAGAAAGAAAAAACAAACACAAAAGAAAGAGACAACCAACCACAATGCAAAAATATATGTGGTTCACAACATGCCTATGTCTACGGGAGAAATATACGTGGTATGGCAACGTGCCTATGTCCACAAGAGATTAGAGCGTCTTTACTGACAATGGAGAATAGGGTTACAATTCACTCTCTTACTCACGCCTCTCTGTTTTTATCTAATTACAAAGATATCTGCGTTTTTCCCTTAACCCTTGGAGGATGAACCTCTTCCCTTAACCCTTAACCCTTGGAGTCTCAGATATATGATACAAACTACCGAAATACCTTTATACAGATATATATCAAGTCCTAGATATATGATACAAACTACTCAAATACCTTTATACGGATATATATCAAGTCCCAGATATATCGAATCCCATGATCGGCCCTTCGGGCTTTTAATGGCCCTCCGGAGTCGTCTTTTTTACTCTACCTTGGCAGATCTATTTCCTCATAATGGAAGACATCAATCCTCAACTGTCAGTAAACCTCTCTAAAAAATGTCCCAAAAAAAAAGTCAAAAAACACCCAAAAAACCGTTAGATATGGAATGCCTATTCTTCTGCCATTTAAAAAATGGCCATTTGAAAATGCCTCTAAAAAAATTGACAAAAAAAACAACTGAAAATCCAAACCTGCTGAATTTGGGATCATCACCTCAGTCGATGCTTCATTCTTGTCAAGATATGAAATCCCCTCTTTGAGACTCACTTTATTTGTGCACCCCATTCTGAAACATGCTCTGCATATTTTATCTTCTTCATTCTCTAGATCTAAAGTTCTCTCGGTAGTTGCATCTTCTCCCTTGGGTCTCTCTCTCTCTCCCAGGTTCTGTTTTCAGTCTCTCTCCCAGGTTCTGTTTTCAGTCTCTCCCTTTTTTTTCCTTTTCTTTTTAGCTTCTGTCTCCAGTTTTCCATGGTGTGATGGTCTGTGCTTGGGTCTCTCATCAAGAGAGGCATTTTAGTCATAGAGAGAGAAGAGAAAAAGGGATGGAGTAAAAAGGTAAGAAGTAGAGTGGGTGAGAGAAAGAAGTGATCGTAGGCCTTCTTTTTAAAATTTTTATTGCATTATTCTCTTGTCTTTAGTTTTCTTTTTATGTTCTTTTCCTCTCACTTTAAACCATGTGACCCACTTGTCTTCACTTCGTTGAATCACTTGAGTCTTTAATTCTTTATCCTTTTGATGGAACATCAAGTTGTAGTATACTAATATTTTTTAACTGTTAAAAAAAACGAAGGAAAATTCATGTCATGTTCCTAAGATCATCTTCATTATGTCTGCTATTTTCTGTATGATCAAGTCTGTTGTTTTGTTCCTTGATCATGTCTATTTATTTGTGAGAGCTTGAATCAGTATTAGATTCGCACTGAGTTTTGTTGGCTCTTACAAGCGCCATTATGTTCTCTCGCCTATCTCAATTGTTTTTTCTCTTAAGCCAATATCTAAAGTTTTTGTTTGTTGGCCGAACCTACTTTGTTCTGATCGTCTGTTCATGAAACCGTCTGATCTATTGTTGTTCGAGCCTGCTTTGATCGGGTCATCTATTTCTAAGGCTTGCTGATTTTCCATTGCTCGATCTTCCTCTGCTCTTGTTCTTGTTTGTGAGGCTTGTTGATTTTACATTGTTAGAGCTTCCTCTGTTCTTGCCTTATGTTTCTAAGGCCTGTTGATATCGTTTTGAGCTCCAATTTTGAAATCCAATTGTGCTTTTTGATCAAGCAATGTGAAGTTGCGCAATTGAAGATCCAACTAGTCGATTTCGAAATTGTCGTTCGAATTCCAAGTTCTCTCTCTTAAAGCATCTTGAGTTTAAGAGGGAGTGTTAAGGAAAGTGCATATTGTCTATAGGGTTACTTATAAAAGGTGTATATTATATTCGTTACAACATTAAAAAGTGTGGGTTCATGTAGTTCCTTTCTTGGAAACGTTGGAATCAGTGAGGCCTTTCTTTTTCAAGCTTCTTATCTGAATAATGAACTCGTTGGGGAGCCAGAAAGCCTCCTACTAGCACAAGTCATTCTGCAATGAACAATGTAACTTTGTCACCCTAAACCTATCATTTTGCCCCTCGATCTAAAACCAATCTGTCTCTGAACACTGGCTTTGAAAAATCCCCTATGTGAAATCAGCCCAAAAATCCACCCCTAAAACGATGAGAAAAATCCACTCTTGTTTATTAGGGAAAAAAAAAAATCATATGTTCTACCATTCTAAAAAACAACCCTTTTGCCTTTAAAAAATCATTTATTCGCCTAATCTCAGCCATATCTGTTAATAAACTCCTCTGAAAATTGTCGAAAAAAATAATGGAAATACTCCAAAAACCGTTAGATCTGAAATACTTATTGTACCGTTAGATCTGATATACTTATTGTTATGCCATTTAAAAATGGCCATAATAAAATGGCCTCTAAAATATGTAACAAAAATGAAAAACCCAAACCTGTCGAATTTGAGAACACCATCTTAGTTGTTGCTTCATTCTTGTCCATATATGAAATCCCGTCTTTGAAACCCCCTCTATATCTACACCCCATTTTGAAACATGCTCTAAATATTTGATCTTCTTCATCCTTTGGATCTAAAGTTCTCTCAGTAGTTGTATCTTCTCCCTCGGGTTTCTCCCTCCCATATTTTTCTTCTTTTATCTCCAATTTTCTATAGTGTGACGGTCTGTGCTTGGGTCTTGTTTATCTCGACTATTTTTTATCTCCAGTTTTTCATTCTATTTTCTCGCCTATCTCGACTGTTTTTCTCTCTCAAGCGAAGACATGAAATTTTTGTTTGTTGTTGGAGCCTATTTTGTTCTGGTTGTCTGTTCATGAAACTTGTTGATCTATTGTTGCTCGAGCCTGCTTTGTTTGTGTCGGCTATTTCTAAGGCTTGCTGATTTGTTGGTGCTTGAGCTTCCTTTATTCTAGTTCTTGTTTCTAAGACTTGTTGATCTGTCGTTGCTCGAGCTTGCTCTATTCTAGCCTTCAGTTTCTAAGACTTGTTGATACCATTATGAGCACAATTTCTAATATCTAATTGTGTTTTTTGATCAAGCAATGTGAAGCTGTGCATTTGAAGATCCAACTGCTCGATTCCGAAAATTTTCGTCCAAACTCTAGCTGCTCTCTCTCAAGGCATCTTGAGTTTGAAGGGGAGTGTTAAGGAAACTACGTTTTGCCTATAGGGTTACCTATAGCAGATGTATACTATAATTAGTGTATATGGGAAGGGTAGGTGCAATATCCTATATTTTAAAGTAAGTCTGGGTCTAATTTTAAGTGTCTATGATTTATTTCTATTTTTCTCTTATGTAATTTGTCTAAACAAGACATGTTTGTAATTCAAACAATCAATGGACATTGAATCTCTTCAGAGAAACCTGAGACTTCTCACAAAAACAACAGTGAAAAAGAGAACTCGTACGATTTCTTACATATTATGATTTACCCTAATCCTTCAAAACTAGTGTTACCTTACTGTTTTCTTCAAGGTAATAATAAAAAAGTGTAGTTCGCATAAGGTTGCAACCTTAAACAATCAAATTAAGGTGCCCCTCCAAGTTTTATCTTAAACTGTAATTTTGGCGTCAAAAGTTTAAAGGATAGCATAAGAATCCATTTTCGCTTTTGACTATAATATTTTAAACTCTAAAAATGATTCAAATCAAGTAGATCTATAAACACATGAAATATTGAAAACGAACAGTCCAAGTAATGTGTTGTAAGATGAACTATTTTTGGGACTCAAAATCTTTGTTTCCCTCATATTCATATATTTCGATATCGAGATGATAAATTAGAGGGTGTTTCAACATCAAAAAGGCCTCGTCCGATGGATTTTTGAGTTGCACCTTAATTCTACATTTTAAGGTTGCAATCTTATATTAACTTTTTTCATAATAAAATGTCCTATTCCTTCGTTCTTAAATTGTATAAAGGAGGTTACATCTACCTCAAATATCTCAAACCTTTTTGCTATTGTAACCATTTATACATCTAGAAAGAAAAAGAATAATTTGATTTCTCAAGGGCAGGATATATGACTCAAATGCAATGCCATAGAGAATAAAACTTGTTCTCATTACAAGAAATGGAAAGTAGTTCTTACAAATAAATATCATATTTGGACTCATGGAAACATGCCACATAAACAATTTACATGAAACCCCAAATAGGCACTCATATGGCCCCATAACACATACTTCGAACATAAAATTTTGCAACATCCTCCTGATCTGCTGTAAATCAAAAGAAATTTTACAAATCACAAGTAGAAAGACCACTATAAATCAACCTATATTAGTGTTATATAAATATCAACAGTATCCTCCACTAACCACTATTATTATTGCACGACTATCCTCAAATGTGCAGCTACTGGACTTGTTTGATGACAAAAATAGCTGTGGTACACTTGCTCTCCTCCAATCATTCCACCTAAAAACCTAGATGAAATATTGATGAAATTAATTTTGTAATAAGAATAATAATAAAACATCAATAGACTAAGCATATGAAAGACCGATGAACGCACTCTTTTCTTCGAAATAGAAAGCCTCTAAGTGTAACTCTTTTGTGTGCGTGCATGGGTGTGTTTGTGTGTCACGAGCAACAATTTTCAATCCTCAGAGATAAGCTACAAGCAAACAGTAAATTGAGCAAAATCCTAAAATGTAAATTTCAAAAACCAAAATTAATTTACAAATAACAGCTAATTAAGTTAATATTTCAATCCCTACTTATCTTGTACAAATAGGGACCCCAAAATACCCATTCACAGAGAGAGAGAATTATTCTCGGTAGAATGACATTGAAGTTCTCAGACTCGTTGATGAGGTAATATGTCGTAATGACTGCTTTTGCCCAAAAGTCATTTAACGAAATAGTGTTACTCAACATGTTTTGGTCATTCTCAAGAAGAGTCATATTCATGCACTTAGCAAATCCATTCTATTGCGGCATCTTCAGAGTGGTGTATTGATGAAAAATTCTTTCTTTCTTACAGAAATTCGCAAACTTTGCGAAGTGCACTCTTTACCATTATCAATCCTCTAGCACTTGATCTTCTTTCTAGTATGTCTTTTGCCCGCCCCTAGTTTTCAAATGCTTGAATGTGTTATATATATATATATATATATATATATATATATATATATCTTCTTCTTTAATGTGTAAATCCACAATTTTTTTTAAGATCATCTATCAAGGAAACAAAGTCTAGAGATCTATCTTTGAAGACAAAATATAAGGCCCCATATATCTGAATGAACATACTCAAGAATGCCTTTTGTGGTATGTTCCGATGTGCAAAACTGCACCCTATACTGCTTACCATAGACACATTACTCATAGAAGTCCAACTTAACTTTTTACACCATAGATCAATTGATGGTTATTTAGTTATGTCAAAGCTCTCTGTCATGTCTCTAGTCGCATGTGTCTCAATTGAGTCAATTTGGTATTATCTCCATCATATTTGGAAATTGTTGCTCTATTTGAGACCGTACTCCCAAGCAGCACATATAAATCGATCCAATCTTTTTACCTTTAATTATAACTAGGGCATCCTTTAGATTTTTTTAGGACTGCAACTACTTCAACAAATTTATAATTATTGAAGTCTAAGGCACCTAAAGAGAATATTCTTTTTCAGATTTAGAACATGTCATACATCAATCAAGATTCTCACGACTCCATTGTACATCCTGATATTAATTATCCTAGCACCAACGGTCTAACAAGCCACATTATCCTTCATTAAAACTAATCTACCATCAAGACTCTTATATGTGGTGAACCAATCCCAGTGAGGACACTATGATAGGAACATCATGAAATAGAGTGATCACAATTTGTCGAGAGAGACAATACATTATCTATTCAACTTTTCGAGTTTCTATCA
Source organism: Amborella trichopoda (assembly GCF_000471905.2). Next base: position 5,596,451 of record NW_006499603.1, on the reverse strand, counting down.
ACAATATTGGCTGCATCAAAGGATTTTTTTTAATTTTCTTTGAGATTCTGACTATCCTTCTTAACATGCTGCTTTTTATTACAGTAATAGCATCAAACAATGTATTTTCCTAATCTGGATTTGGTTCTGGACCTGCTCTAACTTTCATGTCCCTTTTTATGTCTATCAATGAATCTTCCTCTAGCCACTAAATCATCTGCATGTGGCTGAGTATTACTATATCTATTCTTTAAATTATTCGAGAGAAGAGTCTAATTCACATCCTCCATCTCTATGATATATTTTTCATAAAGCAATATTGTGACAAGATGTTCATACAAATAAGGCAGTGAAGACATCAAAATTATAGCCTTATCATCATTTTCCATCCTAACACCAATGCTCAATAATTGACATAATTTTATTTAATAGATTCAGGTGCTCATGGAGATCCGTACCTTCATTCTATGTGCAGGGTGTAATGTTGTTACTTCAAATACAACCAATTTGTAAGGACATGTCATATATAAACTCTTAAGCTTCAACCATAGGCTTGATGCTGAATCTTCATTGGCGATGTTAAATAGCACTTCACTCAATAGGCATCATATCCCTCATATCTAAACCTTCCCAATATTCGTCTGACATGGACTCCGATTTCTTTGACTTTTCTTTCAATGCTTTATATAATCCTTGTTACACTAGTCAATTCCCAAGATTGATTTGTCAGATTTTGGAGTTATTTTTACCATCAAATTTTTGTACCTTGAATTACGTATTTGAAACCTTTAGTGACATACCGACAGCCCCAAATCAGGGTCTAATATCCCTTATTGTGCACATAAGCTCTAAAACCCAATGGGTTGATTTTTGACAAACAACGAGCGAAAAAAGCACAACAGACAACAACAAGAAAATATAATAGGAAATAAATAATACAAAAAACACAAGTATTTTACGTTGTTTGTCACATATGTAACTACATCTACCAGTGAAAACGATCGGCAACTTTTTCACTAATTAAAGAAAATAAAATTACAAGATGACACTTGCTTGAGAGATCTAGAGACAAATTCAACGTCTCACAAAGCCTCTCTCTGCAATTTTCTCTCTCTATACAGCCCAAAATTTCATTTTTTTTATGTGTTTCTCTCTACAAAAGCTATGAAACATAGAGAAAAAGGACAACCCAAAGACACCTATGTGAGTCTTCTAATTCCCTAACTTTAAGAAAACTTAACATTATCCCAAATTAGGTCCATAGTCCATCATCATCATCATCATAGCTTTTGCTCAATTAATTGGGATCGACTACATGAATCCTGGTTTGCCATTCTGCTCTATTTAAGGTCATACCTTCAGTGAGGTCATAAGTCCTTATATCTTTTCGGACTACTTCTAGCTACATCCTTTTAGGCCTACCCCTTTCTCTTGTCAATCCTTCCACTTGCACTAAATCGCACCTCCTAACAGGTGTTGTACTGGGTCGATGCCACACATGGCCAGCTCACTTAAGTCTAATCTCTTTCATCTTATCGCCTATTGGTGCCACACTTAAACTTTCCCGAATGGATTCATTTCAGATTTTATCCCTTCTTGTTTTGCCACTCATCCATCTCAACATCTTCATCTCCGCTACACTCATTTTATGAGTATATTATGTTTTGTTTGCCCAACATTCTGCTCCATAAAGCAAATCTGATCTCACAGTTTTCCTGTAAAACCTACTCACCAGGTTCATTCATATGTGGCGATCACATAAAATTCAAGTAGTACATCTCCTCTTTGCCCACCCAGCTCTAATTCTATGTGTAACATCTTCCTTAATTTTTTTATTTTCCTAGATTAGCAGCCCAAGGTATCAAAAGTGCGGCCTTTATGTACTTCTTAACTGTCAAGCTTAACTACTTCCTTATCTCTGCTTCTATTATTATTAAACTTTCATTCCACATACTTTGTCTTAGTTCAGCTAATTTTAAAACCTTAATATTCTAGAGCATCTATCCAACGTTCTACTTTGTGTTAACGTCGTTTCGAGTCTCATCGATCAAAACTATGTCATCTATGAACAACATGCAATGCGGTACTGTTGGAAGAGATTTTTCATCATCATAGGGCCCTCGCTTAATAAAAGCCTAGCAAACAGTGAAATCCCGATAGTCTCAGAATAGCCCCAAAACTGACCAAAATCTTTATGAGGTCTCTCAAAAACTTCATGCCAAGTTTCGTCGCATTCCAACAAGTCTAAGGCAGTGCAAACTGAGAAACAATTCTGGCAGAGTCGACCTCTAGCACCCTGAAACATATCCTATAACTAGAGCTACATTTTTGGAGTCTCAATTTGCTGTGGGACCGCTGCCATTGGATCTGGCACGGTTAAAGACTCTCAGGGATCAAATTTCAACTTGAACGGATATCCCAATAAAAAGTTATAGGCGAAAGAGCGAAACAGAGGAGTCACACGGTATTCCCGTGCGGCCACCCTGCAGTTCCACACCATAGAAGGGACAATCACTACCAGTGACTTTCGATGCTCATATCTCACTCATCCGAAGTCAGATCAAGCCCAAATTTTGTAAGCGTATTCGTATCATCAAAACGAGCGTGTCAATATGTGGCACGCCCATGATGACGCTTGAGCGCGAAGAAAAGCTAGAGAGAAGTTGCTGATCCGTGAAAAAAGTACAAGAAATTCAACAGCATCGTGCCTCGCTGCCGCTCACGAGCCCGATCAACGCGAGACCAATTCCGTCGCATGTGTAAGGTCTCGGGCTATCTTTGACTTGAACTCCGTACAAGATGAACAGTCGGATTTTGCACACGAAGCCGATGAAGTGATTGCAAATTCTATCGTCAAAATTCCAGATTTCTGCCAAAGTTGCAAAATCTTCGTTCGGGCACGGAATCAAGCTGTGTTTGTTGCCCCGTGATCATAACGGCATGCTCAGTGTGATCCAGCGAAGAAATCACGGAAAAACATCAAGGAACGAGCACTCTATCCATTTGAAGTTTCAAGATTCAATCAAAAATCAAGTCACATGATCATGCCCTAAAAACATGTTCCATGGCTCAAAGTTGGTATCAAATCGATCGCCATACCGAGCCCTACAAGAAAACAATCATCTTTCGATCAACAAGGCATCAGAATGACCCCGGATCATTCATGAAAAATTATGCACGTTCTAGGGCACCACATGGACTGTTTTGGAATTCCACAAATTGTTAGGAAGGGGCAAATCTGTCATTTTGCACCCTATTTTCTAATTTCTTTTAAGTTAATTTAATCTTACTTTTCAGCAGTTAGGGTTACTTTTGATCAGCCACCCAAGTTTAGGGCAAATTCTATATATACCACGTACCATCATTGTACACAAAAAAAATGAGAAAATGGGGCAATACACACACATAGAATACACAAAGAGAGAGTTTTTACTTAATAAAGTTTCTCTTTCTTCTCATTGTTGTGTCACGTTTGGAGAGAGAGAGAGTATGATGAGAGAAACTTTTGGACCGGTACCCTTAAGCTCGAGGTAAACCTTCTCTCATCTTTTTCTTCTCTTCTCTCTCTTCCTCTCTTTCTTCTTCTTCTTCTCCGTCTGAGCTCCTCTCAAAGGCCATGCACAGTAGTGGCAATGTCGTGCATGCCTCTCCTATAGTCTCATAGGTCGTGCATGGCGATGGCAGCACCATGTGTGAGCTTCCTTCTCCCTCTGTTTCATTCCCTATCTCCCAGCGAGGCCTGCAGACGGTGCTGCTCATCGTCATCCGCAGATGTATCCTCAATGTCACAGCGAGGAACATGGGTAGCAAAGCCTATTGTCGTCTGCAGGGGCTTCACCTTGTTGCGTGATTATTGCAGGCTGCGATGTCCGTCGCCGTTCACAAAGGGCCGCGACAATACTCATCGTCATGAGCAAGCTACTTCTGCACCTCTCTGTACCCATCGTTGTGCGCCTCTTCAAGAGTTATCACCGTCCACAAGAGACATGTTGCCTCCTCGAGTTGCCAACGGCGACGCTTATTCCCGTCAGAAGCGGTGTTTTGTCATGATACCAACGACGATGCCCGTTTGGGTTCTTCCCCCTCTGCCGTCTCTTCATTCTTTTCTCTTCTCACTTGAATGAGGGTAGACTTAGCCTAGCACTGCCATATCGGGCTCAATTTTGAGTAGTCTTGCCGCCGTGCTGGTCTTGAGAACCATGCCCGTCTTGCTACCACTCCGATACTTTCCAGCTGTCATGCTAGTCTCGCCCCTCATCAAGTTCCCTTCTCTTTTTGAACTTTCCATTTCATTATTCTCTCACATGAACGTACAATGCCTTAAGACAAGGGTGGGTCCTTTTGAACCAGTGGTCTTGCAAATTAACCATAGAAGTGTTGTGCAGAAAAACACGAGGATTGCAGGTCAAGGGAGGTGATTCCGAACCTGTTAAAGCAACTGGGAGGCTTTTTTCGTGATCTAAGAGGGCGCCCACGCGAGCCAGCCCGAGTAAATCCCGAACCCACCGTAAATTCCTCTCTCATCGATTTGTATACCTGCCCTTGCTTGCGAGCAACGTTCCGAGAGAGCGATCTCAAATCTCGGGTTCATTAGAAACCCGAGATACCTGCCGCTTGATCATCTAGATCCAGAGGGCGAGATCGAAGCACCTAACTAGCTTGGCGACTCCACTGGGGACTTGCTACCACTTAGTCAGTTCGCTCTTGTTTGATGAAGTATCCTCTTTTACTTTCTTTATTAATTTCTATGCAATATGGGTTGTTCAACCCATTTATCCGAGTCAGGGACTTCCTTATCCCCGCACTGGTGACTGTCCCAGGGAAGCGAACTGCTCAAACTTCCTTCCTTACTCTTTTGCTGAGTTGCGACTCGCAGTCTGGCTCCCAGGTTCTTTCTTAAGTTGGCGCGAGAGGGGACTTAAAGGTCCTTGACTCACCCCTTCCTCGCCTTGGTGGACCCTCCACCAAGGCCCCTTGCATGGGTAGCACATCTATCGTAAACAACAAGCACCCTTCTACCGGCAAGTCTCTTGCCGGTCATATTGCTGAGGTATGCCAAAAGGCTGCCCCAAGCCCTTTTACGAGAGGCAAGCGAATTGTTGTCGCTCTTGAGGTTCGCCGTAAGGCAACCCCCTATGCTCCTTCACCACCCCGAATCTCTTCATCTAGAGGCTCGGCACACCAAGGAGGAGACCCTATGGCCTCTACTCCTCGCACACACCTAAGGGCTTTGGCCCATCCACTCGAGCCACACCTCGGGGCAACCTTTACGTTGCTTTGAGCTCCCATTCAGGGCTAGGCCTTCTCGGGCCGAACCCTGCATGCGCCATGCATTTACTTTCCACAGCTCGGGACAGCGCTAACTCTATACTAGCTCGAGCAAAGGAGGTTCGACCACTCCATCCTCTCTCCCGGCACACACAGTTCCACTTTGTGAGAAATGAACTCCCGCCTCGCCCATCACAGATACAGGCTCGTGGGCCTCGACCTCCTCAGGTCGAACCCATTGATCAAGTCGGGGCTGACTCCTAAGTCACCCGGACTGCTAACCCTAAAGGTACACAGGCACCGACTTTGCAGGTTCTTCCCCAGTCCAGACTCAAGCAGAGTCATGGATTAGCTCCTTCCTCTGTTGCTCTTTCGACACTAGGCAAGCACCTCGAGCCCTGGTACTCAAAGATCTTCCCTAAGAGTACCATCTTAAGCCAGCCTCAGGTCAGCCGCACACCCGAGCCCCACAAAGGAATTCAGGGCAACGGCCTGATGTCAGACAGAGGCCTCCAGCCTCCAAGGAAGAAACCCAGGGTGCTTTTTATCCTTGGACCCCACTCTCTGCTCCAACTCATAGACACGGCCCTTGCATATTCAAAGAAGCCAGGGCCAGGTCTCAGGCTTGGTTTTGGAATGAAGTCCACAACCGCCTCAGAATTAAGCAGAAGAGAGGTCTTCAAATCCTGACCAAAGAAGCCTCCAAGGCAGTTGAGGTCACCACCCTTGATGATCTCCTGCCTCGTAACCCCTTTTTCCCTCTTCAAACTCCAGAATCTGAGCGAGTCCAAGAGTATTGTTGGGTCGTTACTGTCAAGAAACCACGGTCCCAAGACCATTGATAATCGGTCCTCACAAGATCAGCATACAAGGCTAGAGTCCACTTAGGGCAAGCAGAGCCCTTGCAGACTGACTTGCCACGCCCGACTCGCCAACCTTGGCAGTCCACTGTGCCACCTGGCTCTGACCTTCCAGAAGAAACGGTTAGTGTCATGGTGATCAATGATCCAGATGATGGTCAAGAAGAAAGGATGAACAGGTTCGAGGTAATGGTGCAGTCCATCCTTGAAATGATGGAATGCTTAGAAGCCTCCAAGTCCCCTTCTTCTCACCATGAGACTGATTCCCCGACTAGTGAGGACACAATTCCCAAGCAAACTCCCCCACTAGCCTCCCAAGACAACTCTGCCTCTTGCGGGGTCTCCCAAACCGACATGGATGTCATGGTGGCTCATAGCCTCAAGAACAAGGTCCCAGGTATGCAAGAAGTCCCCACTCTACCAGAAGCCGTATCCTTCGTACATTGACCGGGTGCCATTTGCCCCGAACTACCAAAAGGGGAAGCTCCCCCTGTTCGATGGTACTAATTCTCCTCACCAGCATACTGCCCACTTCCAAGCGGTTTGTAGGGAGATGGCAACTAACAGACGACTTCTCCTCCGTCAGTTCGTTGAGACTCTCGAAGGGCCAGCTTTCTAGTGGTATGCTCGGCTGCCTCCAAACTTAGTGCACACGTGGCTAGAAATGGAGCAGTTGTTTTACCAACGCTGCTACGAAGTCCAAAGGAATGTGGAAACCATCGAGCTCTTCACTCTGATGCAAGACCCTGGTGAGCCCATTGACAAGTTCATCACCCGATAGGGAGCTGGCAACTTTTCATGCCACTCCCATGACTGAGAAGGAAACGGTCCAGACTTGCATAAAGAACATGTTTCCCGAGATCGCCCTGCATGTCGAGGCATCCAATCCACCCTCCATGTCAGAGCTCATCTCTAAGGCAGTTCGCATTGAGGGATTGTTCAAACACCATGGCAGCTCTCAACAGCAACCCTCCGACTCAAATTCTCGCACCAATAGTTGAGGCAATCAAAAAGCAGTGACCAGCGTGGCCGTCACCATGATCGACACTAAGAGTGCGGCTCCTCAAACCCGAGAGCTTTCCAAGGCACAGATGCCTTAGGCCGGGGGCAAGAAGCAACCTCCTCCTAAAAATTCTAAGCAAAACGACTTCTTGATCCAACACCAGAATAAGGTTTACCCCTTTGACAAGGAGTGGACTTCTGCACTGCTTCGACTACTGCTAGAACAGAACATGATCCAGTTGCCGAAGATCAACACCGCAGAGCTCGCTGGACAGGAGATGAATGAGAGGTATTGCGCCTATCACAGGAGAGTAGGCCACCCTACTCATGACTACTATAAACTCAACGACACTATCGAAGCCCTTGTTAACAAGGGTCAGATAAAGCTCGAAGAGTTATAGAAGGCATTCGAGGAAACTGACGCTTCTCATATAGTGACAATCCAAGAGGGTGACATCGCACCCGATATTCTCCGCGCATTTTTCTCCATAATGCTCAAAGAAGGACTCGTCACACCCAAGCCGACAAGGCAACCTAAGTTCCTGTCTCCAGGAACCGAGAACCTCTGGTGCACGTACCACCAAATACGAGGCCATGATGTCAACGAATGCACTGGCGTCCATGAACTCTTGGCAAAGAAGATGTAGCAGTGACAAGAAGTCCAAGGCAATCCAAGAGGACACCCTCAAGTCCCCCCTTCCGCCTGTGCAAGAAGACCTCCCATCGCAAGCCCAGGGAAACACTGAACAAGACCCTCTACAAGCCCTCTTCGAAGCAATCTTCAACAGGGCCTCGTCACTCCCAAGCTCGCCAGGCAGCCGAGGCGCCTTGCCCAAGGCATGAAAAAACTATGGTGCCCATATCACCAAGTATGGGGCCACGAACTCAAAGAGTGCTCTAGACGAAGCTATAGTAGAAAAAAAAGTCCAAGAAAGCCACATTGTTTGTGCCGTCCTCTCAGAACGCTTCCTGGCCGTTGCTCCCATTCGAGAGGAAGTATACTACAAGCCCCTCCTGAGCATGCACTGGACCCTTCGGAGCCCTCGACCTCTTAGCCTTGGGAAGCCTATCATGGGCAAAGTATGCTCAAATCCCTAAAGCGTGAGGCAGTCCACTAAGCTAGGACTACTCACTAGACTGATGGGGCAGTCCAAACACCCCCTCAAGGACCCAGAAGGAGATGACGAGCACCTAGGTCAGCCTGTCGAAGGAATCATCTTCCTCAGCCACTAGTCGAGGAATAATTTCTAAGGCTTCTCCGCCCACTGTCGACCTTGCAAGACTTCATCCCATGCTCAGCTCGCCTTATCCTATCGTCCAATCAGACAGACATCTCTGAGTCATCAATAGCTCGGGAGTCATCCAATATGGATGGCGATGCTAAAAGCACCCCACAACGGTCAAAGCCGAGGCAAGACCTAAAATACCCCCTGCACACGTCCAATTCCAGCGACGAAGTAAAAAGCTGCCCAGAACATTCTAACTTTTCTTCTCCTCCCTCATCCTCTATTTTCTCCATAGGTGCAGCTCGACGACGCCTAGACTTCGACACTCTAAACAGAGAGTTCGGAGGCACCAGCCTCACCAAGCCACAACAAGAGTGCCTCAAAGAGATGTTAGCCCAAGCGGCTGGATTCCCAACAGTCGCCGACGCCCTGACAACCCGAGCGAAAACCGAGTCATCTTTATGCTTCTGTTCCCACGAGGCCTGCCACATGATCCAAGGCCGAGAAGCAAGAGCCTGAATTCTTCAACCCGATCTGTGCAGAGGTCGAACAACTGGAAGACTGGAGGCAGCCTATCATCGACTTCATAAAGCATGGAAGGATACCTCAGGATCGAGCGGAACGCAACAGCATACAACAGATGTCTACCAAATACACCCTTCTCGATCGTGATGTTCTCTTTTGACGATCGTTTGACGAAATTCTCGTCAGATGCATCGGTACATAAGAGGTAAACAAAGTACTCGAAGAAGTGCACTCGAGTATCTACGGGCTGTATCAGTCCGGCCCTAAGCTCTACGAGCACATCCGCAGACTTAGCTATTATTGGCCTTCAATGGTGGTCGATGTCCAAAACTATGCCAAAAGATGTTAGGTGTGCCAAATTCATTCAAGCCTCATTCATCAGCCCTGGAGCCTCTCCATCCTACAGTGACGTCATGGCCCTTTTCCCAGTGGGATATGGACATTGTAGGACCCATCAACCCTCCTTCCTCCCTGGGTCATGCCTTCATTCTGGCAGCGACAGATTACTTCTCCAAGTGGGCTGAGCCAATCCCTCTCAAACAGGTTCTAGGGACCACTGTGGCTAACTTCATGCGTCACCACATCATACACCAGTTCGGGGTTCCAGACCGAATAATCTCTGATAATGGACCTCAGTTCAGAAGCCATCACGTTGATCGCCTTGCTAACTAGTTCAGTTTTGAGTGGAAGTACTCGACCATGTACTACCCTCTAGCCAACGGTTTAGTTGAGGCATTCAACAAAACTCAATGCGGGGTGCTCCGGAGGTCAGTCTCAAAGTCAAAGAAGAACTGCCATGAGAAGCTGCATGAGGCTCTGTGGGCCTATCGCATGACCACTAGCAATGCTACAAACTCTAACCCTTTTTCCCTGGTCTATGGAGGTGAGGCAGCCCTACCCCTCGAGGTTCAAATACCCTCACTCCGTGTCACTATACATCAAGGACTAACCGAGGACGAGAGGGTTAAGCTTTGTTATCGGGATTTGGATGCCCTTGACGAAAAGAAACTAGAGGCTCCCCAGAACCTCGAGTTCAATCAAGGAAGAATGAAGAGAGCCTTTGACAAGTTTGTCAAGGTTCGCTCATTCGCTCGCGAGGACCTAGTATTAGCAGTCAAGAGATCGATTGTCATGCACGGGCGTCGTAAAGGAAAGTTCGAACCCAAGTGGGAAGGCCCATTCATAGTCAAGAAGGTCACACCAAATGGGGCCTATGTACTAGCGAACTCAGATGTAGAGGAGGCAATGCCTCCTATCAACGGGCGATACCTAAAGAAGTACTATTCGTGATGCATACTCAAGAAAAGAGACTCAACGCAAAGAAGCAAGGCAGTCCGAACAAATTCTAACTCTTTTTATTGCATTAAAAATGAGTTACAAGATACAAGCCAAGAAGCCCATTATTAGGGAGATTACAATCCTCTTATATAAGAGTGAAAGAAAACAGTTGACACCAAAAGTGTTACTCTTGCATTTGAGGATAAGAAGACGGTTATAGGTCAAAAGAAATGCCTTCCTCAAGAAGAGGAAGCAAACCCACCAAGAAATGCTCTCCTCATGAAGAAGAAGCAAAACCACTTGGAGAAGTTAGCTTCAGTTCATCTGACAAGTGCCACTAAAGAGGATGTTTACAGGCCAAAAAGAAGAAGCCAACCATTTTCGAGTCAGCTTCAAATCATATGACGAGAAATGGCTAGCTTCCAAGGAACCGGCCCATGATGGAACGACATGGACTTCACGGTTTTTGCTAGAGGACTTGGTTTCCAATAGATCGCGGCGGTAGGACCTTCTCGTTTGCCATCACTCTTAACCCTCGTGAGACATCATCGTCCATGGTCATCGCCGCGCGCAACTCAGCATCATGCGCAGCCATCGCCGTGTGCAACACAATGCCGTGTTTTACCATCACCACGGGCAGGCCAACGCCACACGATACCGTTGCCACGAGCAGCGTTGCGTGGCTATCGCCGTGTTTGGCCTAGGGATGCGTGAAGGCCGCACTACATGTGACTTAATGTCGCGCATGCCCTTGGAGTGCCCCAGTTCCCACCATCTCTAACTCTCGGGGGACATTAGCTCCCACGCCTCTTTGGTTTCCCCAACCATTGCTCCTTGCCGACGGTTCACCTTCTCACGACCTTTCAAGCCTTCGGGTTTCGCCAGAAACACTCCTCCATCCCTCGGGAACCCTTGTCTGACCCTGTTCTTTCCCCTACCGACGTTTCCCCTCTTCACCGGGAGTTCGCTTCTGTTCACCAAAAAGCCCTTTCCCGCCTTTTACTCGTTACCTGAAGCTTGCGGAAGACCATCAGAATCCTCAGAAAACTTCCTTGTGACCCTGCGGATTGCCCCTCTCCCTGCTTTTTCCCTTCACCAGTTTGTCACAAACTCACCGAAATTCCACTAAGTTCCCGGTGAGTTCAGTACTGGTGCTCCTTCTTCCCCTTGATAGTCAGAGGACCGTCATAGTCACCCGACTTCTCTGTGACCTCCCCTTGAGCCACGGGACTACCGAAGAATGCAACATAACTATGGCAGAGCACCTCTGCAAATCTTTTTAAGGCCCTGAGGAACCATGTTCCTTGCTCAGAAAGACTTGACACTCTTCAAAAGTTTTTGCAAGCACGGTACGAGGCGCAAGACCTGCTCGAGTTCACCAGAAAGCCCTTTAAGGCCTGACTGTTACAAACTTTGGTCGCAAAACTTTCACCGAAAGTCTCTTCTCAGAAGCTCGGGCTCTCTGTCTCTAGAACTCTGTAACTATTTTACCCTTCGGTAAAAATAGTCGAATGGGGTTTTCCCCTTTTTATACTCGGCAGTGCTGCAAGCCTTGACAAATTCAAAAAGACGCTGCATGCCTCATCTTTAGACGGCAATAAGACCAGGCCAGGGTGGGTCAAGCGCGAGACCCGAAAGGGCTATCGTAGTGCTCTGCATAAGATGCCATCGCTGCACGCCTTCGTCAAGGGCCATCGTCGCGCGCCTTCGCCCAGAAGCCATCGACGCGTGCCTTCGTCAAGGACCATCACTGCGAGCCCTCGTCAAGGGCCATCGCCGTGTGCCTTCGGCCAGGAGCTATCGCCGCGTGCCTTCATCAAGGGCCATCGCCGCACGCCTTCGTCAAAGGCTATCGCTGCACGCCTTTGTCAAGGGCCATCACCGCGTGCCTTCTTCAGAGGCTATCGCCGCGCACCTTTGTCAAGGGCCATCGTCACACGCCTTCGTCAAGGGCCATCCCCGCGCACCTTTGTCAAGGGTCATCATCACATGCCTTTGCTTAGGAGCTATCGCCGCACGTTTCTTCAAGAGGCCATTGCCGAGAGCCTCGTCAGAGGACTATCGTCGAGCACGCACCATCTAAGCCTAATGTCGCATGCACCATCCAACACTTAGTGCTGCGATCATGCCACGACACTCCCCTCTGGACCGTCGTCCTGCCTCTTCAGCAAGTTCATTCCCTGCATCATAGTCTCACTCCTCAGGGAGTCCAATCTCCAGTGACGGCTCTGTTCCCCATGGAGTCGCATTCCTTCACCACACTATGATCCGTACTACATGACCTTAAACTGCACAGCCATGGTCCAAACTATATGACCCTAAACTGTAGCGGAGATCTAGTTGCACAACCTTAAAATGCTTAGTCCTCGTCGAACGACTCAAAACTGTATGACTATGGTCCAGCTGTGTGACCTTAAACCATAGTGCACGTCCTAGTCGCATGACTTAAAAGGCTTAACGATATGGTCCAAACTACATGACCTTAAACCGTAGCGAAGGTCTAGTTGGACGTCCTTAAATTGTATGGTCCTAACCGCATGACTTAAAACTGCATAGCCATGGTATGAGCTACAAGACCCTAAAACTGTAACGCACGGTGCGACAAATGGTCCATACGCATAACTCCAACCGAGAGATGGGCCACCTATTCGCTAAAGGTGTACTTCATCAACAACCCAGTGGAGTTAAATGCATGCAAGGGTTGTACCTACCCCTTAAATCCTCAATAGGTTTGTTTGGCACCAACATTCTATTGAGAGTCACATCTTACTGCGACCCACTATCCCAAGGGAGTCAAGGCCATCCTTATCCCTTCAACCCTCAGTAAGGTTCATCTGTGCTCTGGCATGTCATTCTCAGCAGAGTTACATCCATACCATTAATCATTATCCTCATGCAGTCACACTAGCCCTCCTAATCCCCGGTAGCTATCCACAGAACTATCCCCCATGCAGCTTTACCTTCATGACGACCCACTTACTAGCCCGCATTGCATGACCTTAAACTGCATAGCCATGGTCCGCATTGCATGACCTTAAATTGCACAACCATAGTCCGTATTGCATGACCTTAAACTGTATAGCCATGGTCTGCATTGCCTGGCCTTAAACTGCACAGCCCTGGTCCGTATTGCATGACCTTAAACTGCATAGCCATGGTCCGCATTGCATGACCTTAAACTGCACAGCCATGGTCCGCATTGCATGACCTTAAACTGCATAGCCATAGTCCAAACTATATAACCTTAAACTATAACGGAGATCTAGTTGCACAACCTTAAACTACATGGTCCTAGTTGCACGACTTTAAGCTGCATAACCACGGTCCAAGCTATATAACCTTAAACCATAGTGCACGTCCTGGCCGCATGACGTTAAACTACTTTGCACAGGTTCAGAAGGCATGACCCTAAAGACGCCCCCACATACGCGCACGCCCTTTACGTGTACCTTCGCGCTTGTCTTCCCTAGCCTACCCATTCGTGTGCGCGCACCACCTTCATTACCTCCCCAATGAGTCCATTCATTATTACCATCTTTCATCATTCCTCAGTGAATCTCACCCATGCTCACAAAACGGCGAACCATTCCACGATCCATATTCACTGTCAGCTAGTGGGTCACCACTTTTTACCCACCGTTCATACATCATCCATCCTTCACAGGCAAACCTCATGCCATCTTCTCAAAGTGAGTCGAAACCATCACCATACTCACTCTATGGCCTCCACATACTGTCATTCATCACCATTATGGTCTACTTGTATGACCTAAAACTATAGTGCATGTCCTGGCCACATGACGTTAAAAGGCTTCGCACAGGTCTCGAAGGCATGACCCTAAACACGCCTTCACACAAAAAAATAGGTATGGTGTACACTTGAACAAGGGAATTCCATGAGTAAAAATAACGGACAGGCATGGTCAAGAAACCATGAGTTAAAGAGTTCCATGGAAAACAAAACTCAGACACGGTGAAAACCCCAAAAGGGCATCGTGAGCAAACACAGATGAAAAGGGTGGGCATAACCGCAAGGTCATGGGTAAAAGAGCCCCAAAAACGAAGGAAGTTGGTGAAAATCGTCTCTACGACAACACTTCCCATGTTCAAGAGAAAACTCGTGAAAGGGCGCTTGGACAGACAAAACAGGTTGACACACTACCGCCACCTCAGCCGACGTTCAATTTCCAAACAAGTCACAAGCATGGTTAATGAGGTCTACCTAAAATCCTCAAATGCCAGCATCCAGACACAACACAAATTGGCTCATCAGGGAGTGAGAGCCGCGTAAGATTTCCCACATTTCAACATCAACAACGACAAGAGTCCTTGAGGTTGAGGACGCTGACCAAAAGATCCCTCCGGAATGCTAAAGATCATCACAAAGGTAAGAAACTGATCAAGCCAGGGTCTAACCTGCTAGAGACTTCAGGGTATTCCTCTCCAAAGTCCCCTAGCCAACAAGGGCCCAAACTTTTGAGTAGGTCAGAAGCCCCCGACTGGACCTCGCTAGACGGGACCTATAGAGATACCATGAACGTCAAAAGTAAACCTGATGTAACAACGAACAATGCTAACCAAAGGTTCATATTAGTTGGCCTTTAGATAGGCTTGATTCAGTCCGAGGGGGTCCCTACAAACGCCTCCTGCTTCAAAATCGTAGATAGTCCCTCGAGGGTGAGGACTTCGACATGATCCCTCAAATTTTCGGAATGATTGCACTTCTCAATTCTATCGTAGCACAACATTCGGTGGGGCACGCTGTTGGAAGTTATTTTTCATCATCATGGGGCCCCAGCTAAATAAAAGCCTAGCAAACAGTGAAAATCCCGACAGTCTCATAGTAGCCCCAGAACTAGCCAAGATCTTCATGAGGTCTCTCAAAAGTCTCATGTCAAGTTTCATCGCATTCTGACATGTCTAAGGCAGTGCAGACTGAGAAACAGTTTTGATAGAGTCAGCCTTTAACACCTTGAAACAGATGCTATAACTACAGCTACATTTTCAGTGTCTCAATTTGCTGTGGGATTACCGTCATTGGATCCGGCATGGTTAAAAACCCCTAGGGTAATTTGAATGGATATCCCAGGAAAACGTTATAGGCAAAAGAGCAAAACAGAAGGAACCGCACGCTATTCCCGTGCAGCCACCTTGCAACTCCACACCATTGAAGGGACAGTCACGACCAGTGATTTTCAACGCTCATATCTCACTCGTCTGAGGTCAGATCAAGCGTAAATTTTGTGAACGTATTCGTCTCATCAAGACGAGCGTTTCGATATCTGGAACGCCACATGACGGCGCCCGAGCACGAAGAAAACTTACAGAGAAGTTGTTGATCCGTGAAGAAGTGCAGGAAATTCAGCAGCGTCGTGCCTCGCTCGAGCGGCCAAATCATGCTGCTCACGAGCCCGATCAACACGAGACTAATTCCATCGCATGCGTAAGGTCTCGATCTATCTTTGACACAAACCCCGTACAAGATGAACGGTCAGATTCTACACACAAAGTTGACAAAGCGACTGCAAATCCCGTCGCCGAAATTTCAGATTCCGGCGAAAATTCAAAAGTTGCAAAATCTTCGTTCGGGCAGGGAATCGAGCTACGTTTGTTACCCCGCAATCGTAACGGCATGCTTAGTGTGATCCAATAAAGAAATCATAGAAAAACTTCAAGGAACGAGCACACTATCGATTTGAAATTTTAAGAGTCAATTAAAATTCAAGTTACATGATTGTGCCCTAAAAACACGATCCATTGCTCAAAAGTTGGTATCAAATCGATCGTCATGCCGTGCCATACAAGAAAACAATCATCTTTCGATCAACCGGGCATCAGATCAACCCCGGATCATCCATAAAAAATTATGCACGTTCTAGGGTAATATAGAGACTTCTGAAATTCCACAAATTGTTAGGAAGGGGCAAATCTGTCATTTTATACCCTATTTTCTAATTTCTTTTAATTCAATTTAATCTTAATTCCAACAATTAGGGTTACTTTAGATCATCCACCCATGTTTGGGGCAAATTCTATATATACCACGTACCATCATTGTACGCAAAAAAAGGAGAAAAGGGGGCAATATACAAAGAGAGAGTTTTTACTAAATAAAGTTTCTCTTTCTTCTCATTGTTGTGTCACATTTGGAAAAAGAGAGAGTAAGGTGAGAGAAACTTTTGGACTGGTACCCTTAGGCTTGAGGTAAACTTTATCTCTCTTCTTTTTCTTTTCTTCTCTCTCTTCCTCTCTTTCTTCTTGTTCTTCTCCGTCCGAGCTCCTCTTAGAGGCCATGCACTGCAGTGGTAGTGTCGTGCATGCCTCTCCTTTAGTCACAAGTCGTGCATGGTGATGGCAGCGCCATGTGTGAGCTTCCTTCTCCCTCTGTTTCATTCCCTATCTCTTGACGAGGCTTGCAGAAGGCCTTGCTCATCGTCGTCCGCAAACGTATCCTAGACGTCTCAACGAGGAACTAGGGTAACGAAGCCTATTGCCGTCCACAAGGGCTTCACCCTGTCGGGTGACTATTGCAGGCGGCAATGTCCATTGCCATCCGCAAAGGGTCGCGGCAATACTCGTCGCCGCGTGCAGGCTCCTCCGTCCACGGGCTTCTCTCGTATTCTCCATCTAGTGCTGTGTATCTCGTGTGGGGGGGGGGGCTATCGTCGTGAGCCTCACCAGAAGCCATCGCCGCTCGTAATGGAAGCAGTGTCTTCTTATGATGCCAACGACAATGCCCATTGCCGTTTGGGTTCTTCTCCCTCCGCCGTCTCTTCATTCTTTTCTCTTCTCACTTGACTGAGAGTAGACTTAGCCTGGCACCGCCATATCGGCCTCAGTTTCGAATAGTCTTTCCTTCTTGCTAGTCATGAGAACCATGCCCATCTTGCTATCACTCCGAGTTGGTCACTTTCCAGCTGTCATGCTAGTCTCACCCCTCATCAAGTTTCCTTCTCTTTTTGAACTTACCATTTTATTATTCTCTCACATGAACATACAATGCCCTAAGACAAGGGTGGGTCCCTTTGACCCACTGGTCTTGCAAATTAACCATAGAAGTGTTGTGCAGAAAACAAGAAAATTACAGGTCAAGGGAGGCGAATCCAAACCAGCTAAAGCAGCTGGGAGGCTTTCTTCGTGATCTAAGAGAGCGCACACGCGAGCCAGCCCGAATATGTCCTGAACCCACCTTAAATTCCTCTCTCATCGGATGGTATACCTGCTTTTGCTCACGAGCAAGGTTCCGAGAAAGTGATCTCAAATCCCGGGTTCACTAGAAACCCGAGATACGTTCCGCCTGATCATCTAGATCCGAAAGGTGAGATCGAGGCACCTAACCAGGTACTTCATCCTGCAGGTGCCTAGTTAAGTCGTCTATAACTAAGATAATGAGATGCAGGCTCAATGCTGACCCTTGATGTAGACCTATTGTCATTGAAATCTCACTCGTCTCTTCGTTAGTTGTTTGCATACTATTTAGCGCTCCATAGTACATATGTCTCACCAAGTCGATGTAGTGTCGGGAGACTTCTTTCTTTTCCAATACCCTCCAAATCAAATATCGAGGTACTCCATCATAAGCTTTCTCTAGGTCAATAAAGACAATGTGAAAGTCTTTTCATGTCGCCCTTAACTTCTCAATCAGTTGCCTAAGTAGGAAAATAGCCTCGGTTATTGACCTTCTTAGCATAAAACCAAATTGATTTTCAGATACACTCGTTTCATGTCTTAGTCATTGCTCAAACACTCTCTTCCAGAACTTCATAGTGGTTTATAAGCTTGATCCATCGATAGTTCACACAATTCTGTATGTCTTATTTGTTCTTATAAATAGGTACCACAATACTTTTCTTCCATTCATTTGGCATTTTTTTTGTTCTCAGTATCTTGTTAAACAACTTCATCAGTCAGTCAATACCAATCTCCCCCATGCACTTTCAAACCTCTATCGGGATACTATCTGGTCTTAAAGCTTTTTCTATCTTCATCATTTTCAAAGCTTCTTTCACTTCTGACATCATAATCCTACGAATGTATATATGACCTCCACCCTCATTTATACCAAGAATTCCTTCTGTCTCCATATTCCCACTGTGTTCGTCATTTAATAAATTTTTAAAATAAATTCTCCATCTTTTGTTGACATCGTTATCCTTCACCAAGACTTTTTTATCTTCATTCTTAATGCATTTAATATGTTTAGATCCCAACACTTTTTCTCTTTTATTTTTGCTAATTGGAAGATATTTTTTTTACCTTCTCTTTTTCCCAGTTTATTGTATAGATTATCGTATGTCTCAAGTTTCACTTTACGTACTATTTGTTTAGTGTTTTTCTTAACTTTTTTATCATCTTCTAAGTTTTGATTGTTTCCATTACACTGTCAATTTTTACAACATGATCGTTTTTGTTAATGGTCGTGGACCTCATCACTCCACCACCAAGTTTTTTTATCCGAATTTATTTTTCCTCTAGATTCTTCAAAAATTTCCTTTGCCACTTTCTTGATATAGTCAACCATCGCATTACATTGACATCACGTTCAGAGTTCTATTTTCCTTCTTCAACTAATTTATTATTAAATAAGTCTATTTTTTTCATTTTTAAAATTCCACCACCTAGGTTTTGGACATCCATTACTTTCACCCCTTCTCTTCCATGTTTTTATCCAGATGTCCATAACCACGAGCCTAAGTTGTCTCTATTGGAATAACCTTGCAGTTTTTACATGATGGTTGATCTACCTTCTTAACTAGGAAGAAGTCTATTTGGCTTTTATGTGATCCACCTTTATAGGTTATTAAATGTTCATCTCACTTTTTAAAATAAATATTTGCTATTGCTAGATCGTAGGCCATATCAAAATCCAGAATAGTCTCACCCATCTCATTTCTTTCCTCAAACCCATATCCCCTATGTACCCCTCCATATCCTCTACTGTCCTTCCCTACATGGCCATTTAAGTCCCCTCCTAATCTTTGTCTACTATTATGCCTACGCCATTTCGATTATTATCCTTTTTTGTATACCAAAGTTTATACCCATCTATTTATTTAGCTTTTTCTCCTTTCCATTTAGTTTCATATAGAGAAACTATGTTTATTCTCCTTTGTCTCATTGTATCCACTAATTTCATACTCTTACCTGTAAGCGCTCCTACATTCCATGTGGCTAGAAAATCCTATTCTCTTGAACTAGCTTCTTTACCCATGCTCGTCCAGGATGTCATGAGAACCCTTGCCCATTTTTCACCGCAACTAGGCTGCATTACGGCACATCGTTTATGGGGAACGTCCTATCTAACCCTTCCTCATTTCTCACTGTACCCGGGGTCCGATATAGCGTGTGGCTTTTAGGGAACGCCCTAGCTACCCCTTACTCATTTCTCATTGTACCCAGGTTCCGATACAGTGTGTCGTTTCTGGGGAATGTCTTAACATAAGTAAATACTATAATTTCAGGATTCATGATGAGGTTTGACAAAATTTTACATTGACTGCCTACCTAACACAACCTAACCCTTTTACCCAGGTATGGGACAAGTTAAGGTATGGGACAAGTTAAGGTAAAATTAAGGTCATCACTCTTCTTAGACCCATCCACAATCCATCATATTCCAAATAATACTTCACCTCAAAATCAACTTCTTGATAATAGTAAAACCATTGGCGAATTACAATCCCCATAAGACCGCCAAAGGAAACAATCCGCTAATTAGTGGGATTCAAGTCAATGTAACATTTCACATCCCTCTTGGTGAAATTGGGGCGCCTTGAGGACATCTACAACAAATTTAATTTAATGATGCTAGTTGTGAATCTAATTTTTCACTCTCGTTCAAAATATATAGTGGTTGATTATCAACTTACCAAGGAGAGCAACATGCGGAGACATTTTTCTCATATTTTCCTTCTTACGGTCGATCAGCATATGTATTCACTAATGCAATATTTTAAAAAACTGGATCGGTGATTCGGATTGTCTATCTAAAACATCGGGTCAAATCGGTGGTCCAGATTTAGCCTTAAATTTTTTTCAAAAACTCACTACAATTTCTAAAAAATCTAGTTTTTTTTTCTTTTTTTAAAAATGGTATTAATTTATAGTTTTTCATTATTTTTCACAAAATATGTAAATACTGAGAACATGTCTCTTGTCTTAAGTATTTGTTGTCCATTAATTTCATTCACAGTCAATAATTTATTTTCATTATCTTACTTATCTAAATAGATAAATAAATGTGACAATAAGAATCTAATTCGACACTGAAATTATTTCTTGTTCCATCGGAATCAATTCAAAATATATAAAGAATATATTCTTGTGACATTTTAAATTTGGGCATGTATACTATGCTCCCTTTGGAGCATATAGTTTACTTCAACTCCCTACTACCTATTTGGGAGGCTTTTTTTCAATATGAAATATTGGGACTCACCTTAAAACCCCTAGATTATTCTCAAAAAAATTGAAATTTGAGTTTTCTAACATTGGGATCTCATCTTCTAAACAGTTTCTATTCAATCCAATGTTGTCGAATTTGCTTTGGAGTCCGCTTTGATTTTTGGAAAATGAAGTAATTATGCACTTCAACTGATTTGGATGAAGACTTTGGGGTTTTTTTAAAATTAAAAAAAAACAAAAATATATTTTTATAACTTTATAAAATATTTAACAAAATAAAAATTATTTTTTAAAAAATTTATATAAAATTGACACCTTAAAATGTAGAATTAAGATGTACCTCTAAAATTATTCGTAAAAAGTTGTTTTGATGTTGGAAATACGTCTAATTGATTATCTCGACACCAAGATGTATTAATATGAGGAAAAGAGAAATTTTAAATCCTAAAAATAGTGCTGCAACAACAAAAGGATGGGGCATCTCAGAGGCTGATGTGCTGCTTCATCTGCATAACTTAATTGAACTAAAGACAGTTCGAACGAGGCCCACAAGTGCCTGGTATCCTCGCCCTCAAGGTATGCTAAAGCTGAATTTTGATGGCAATTCACAGGGTAATCCAGGGTTTGCAGGGGGTGGGGGTGTGATTCGAGACTACAATAGCCTTACCATTCTCACTTTCGCAAGACCTATCGGGGAAGCGACTGCTAACTATGCAGAAATGCCTACTCTCCTGCAAGGTCTAAAAGTTACTTCGTGATCATAATCTGGGGTATATGTGTAGTATCGAAGGAGAATCGATGAATGCCATTCGGTAATATAAAAAGGAGTTAAAAGGTACCATGGAACTGAAATCCCTGTGGTTGTGGATCCATGATTTGTTGATAGGTTTAACGATTTCTTTCCCGCATGTTTATAGGGAAGCCAATTTTTTAGCTAACTCACTTGCCAAAATTGGTGAGTCCTTATTTTCTCTTTCTATTTCTGCCGATAATGTAATCCCTCTTGGGTAACTTCTTTACCAATACATGCTTTGCTATTTGTCCAAAAAAAGATGGCAATTTGTCCAAAAAAAAGTTTGCCATCTGATGCAAACCACACCCTTTACAAATAGAGTGAGGTTTGTATAAGGTTTGCCTCCTTATCCTATATAAATAAGCCATGTTTATAAAATTTACTTAAGAGAAGCAGTTTCGATGTCGAAAATCTTACGATGGCTCGATAATTTTTCTTTCATCATCAGTTACAAAATTTAAAATTTCAAAAATTGTACATATCGAACAAATTAATAACACTTGAAAATCTTGAAAATAGACAGTCCAGAAAACTTGTTATAAGATGCACTATTTTTTAGACTTGGAATTCTTTTTCTTCTTCATATCCATTCATCTCGATGTCAAGAGATCACTTAGACGGTTCCCCAATGTTGGAACACTCTCCTTTATAGGATTTTTGAGGTGCACCTTCAACAATAAAAGGTTGCAACCTTATATAAACTTTTTTCTTAAAAATAATAATAATAAATAAGCTGACATGGTCAAGCCATCACCATTGACAAACCATAATCACAAAGAGCTAAGTTATAGCTTCGGCAGTCATCATGTTGTATTCCAATAAACATGAAATGATATATATGTGAATATCCATTATTAATGCCAACAGTGGCAATGAAAAAATATTTGATAATTCTTCATCATGACTCGTGAGAGCACAACATGTACAAACTAAATAGAACTACATGCATGCCATACAAGTAGATTAAGGACATCAATTTAAAGCATTTTTCAGTGATAAAAAAACAATTTAGAGAAAACCCAAAGTTTTGGGCACGGTGCGGAAAAACTCAAAATTAGGTCACATTGCGGGGAAACCCACTATTAGGGCACAATGTCAAGAGAGAGATACAGATAGAGATTTTAGTGATGGAAAAAAATTTCAGTAGTGAAAAAAACAAAACACAGGCACAACCACACAGTTGAGAGGAAGAGAATCCCATAATTAGCGTACCATTTAGGAAGCCAAAATTAGGGCTTAGCTACCGGGACTTAGGGAAGAGACCGGGACTTAGGGAAGAGAGAGAGAGAGAGAGAGAGAGATTAGGTACCTGTATGGGCCAATGAGAAGTGGATGCTTGAAGCCTTGAAGGAACAAAACTGGTTAATCGATGGTAAAAAGTAGAAACAAGCAAAATTCACACTTAGTTTTACTTTTAACTAATCATCAATTATGGAAAATTAACTTTTTACAACATAAATTTCAACACTAATATTGCGAACAATACAATAAGCTTGCCTTTTTAATTATTTACTTAGCTTCTAATTATATAATAGAATGTAATGTTTATACATACACAGGCATATATGTAGACACGAAGGATGGATTATTTCTCCTCTTCCACGAAACTGGTCTCCTGAACATACTCCCTCATAAGTCTTGTGTTAGATTCATCAACCATCTGCAAAACAAAGAAGCATTTACCAAAACATAAAACAAATGTGAATCAGTTTGACAAGAATGTAGAAGAACTACATACCTCGAAAGCAAGGCGCTTCAAGTTATCCCACTCAAAATCCCTCTTGGGATATGCTGAACGGACCTAAAACATAATGCCAATGCCAGGAAGGAATTTATAGAATTTGAAATATCAATAGAAGGAAAGCGTTAAAACAAAGTGTCAACTTTGTATTATAAAAGTAAGTTGCACCTCAAAGCCCACAGGAAAAAGTCGTTTCGCTACTAAAAACCTTCCAATTGATCATCATGACCTCAAAATGCACTGATATGAAAAAGAAAATAATCTCGAAGTCTAAAAATAATGCTTCTTATAGCACATTATCTAGACAATCTATTTTCCAGATAGTTAAGAGCTTATAGATTTGTTCGATCTAAAATATTTTTGGAGCTTTACATTTAATTAGGATGAAAATGGATTTCAGGTCATTGTCGGAGTTTCCAACACAAACCACATCTTACAACAAAGTTTGGAGGTACACCTTACTTCGACGTTCAAAGTTGACCGTAATACATGATAAAGAGACAAGCTTGGTGAGGGTAGGAGGACAAACCTCTAAGATGCGTAGGGCTGAAGTCATGTAGACACCAAGATATGTCAAATCACCACATCCCAAAAGAATTTCAAACATAAGGTAAGAATGAATCAGCCACTAGGTAGATGATTAGCCCCTTTTTTTTATAATAATAGTCACACAATGGACTAATTAAGTTAATTTTGCAACGAGATAAAAGAATTATTGGAAAAACCAAGGAACTAACTTTATGGCCACCCAACTATACATGTTCCAGATTACCCAACCGGTTGAAACCGTAGTTAGCAAGAATTGTTTAAATCTATTTTTTCTCCAAAAAATCAAATTTGTTAAACACTAAGTTTTTCAAATTTTTTTTTTAAATCTCACATTTTTCTATAGAACCAATATACAATGCCAACTTTTATCCATTTCATTTTTTGAAGTTCCCTATTTTCATGTCCTTCAAATTTCTAACTTTTTTAAAACTTCCCTTGTCTTGATGGATTTGAAATCTTTGAATTGGGGTGTCATAATATACGCTTACTAAATGAGAGATTTAATCAGCAACCATAATTCAACCAAAAAAGCTTTCACGAAACTATTTCGGAAAAAAGTGTTCCCCCAAAATAGGTACTCCCCTAAAAAATCATTCCTTTTTTAAAAAAAAAAAAAACCATACTCTAAAACATATAGTTCCCCAAAAAAAAAAGGAAGACGAAGAGTGATCTAATGAAAAATATCCTCTTGCTCTAAACCAAGAGAGAGTGATTTAGACAGAATTGAAGATTTAGGTGGCTGGGAATTTGGGGGTAAGGGTCGAAAATTTGAATTTGCTTACATGGATTGCTTAGTACAAGTAAGTTTTCTATTACATTGCATACATGAGTTTTTATTAAATTTCACTATTTCTAGTTTCTTTGCTCTTTCACTAATGTACACAACACAACATTGTGGATAGAACACTACTTCATATTTGCGATTTCTTAGTTTCTGTTAACAATAATCCCATATTGAGGTTCTTTAATTTTTTTTTTTTTTGGCTGACGGTAATCCTATACCTTGTGTTGTTGTTCGTGTTATTTGTTAATATAATTGTTGTGTTTTATATCACATTTATTGTTTCAATGTGTGCTCCTAGTAAAATCATTGTACATTTGTGCCATGACAATAGAGGAAGCACACCATATTGTTGTGTTTAACAAAAATTTCGGTAAAACATCAAATAGGACCTTGAATGCTACCAAGTCTTGGCATAAAATTATTGTTCAATCATACCCTCAAAATAAAATCATTGTATGTGTTCCCTCTGCAAATTGTAACTTTCTTGCATGTCATTTATGTATATCCAAGTTCTTCATCCCTTTTTTGAGCCAAATATGAAATATTCACATTTTTTGGCCAACAGTAATTTTGCCTTTGAGTTTTTTGAACAAAACGAATTTAATACCAGTTTTTTGGTTTGCCTATCAGGTTATTTTTTGATTTGCTACTCATGGTCAAATCCCAAGCCACCCCTTTTTCAGAAATTTTAAGTTCCCCATGAGTTGTAAAGTTGGGCATCCATATAATTTCCTTCAACAATCCCCTCCAAAAAAAAATATATAAAGCAAATGAACAATGTCAAGTCCTGCGTGTAGAGAAAATTCGATATGCTTTGCAATCTAATTTAATGTAAAAGTGCATAACACACACCTTGCTTGCTTCACAGAGGAAATACAACACAAGGACAGTGCGGAGTTCACAACTTTATCCATGCAAAAGTAAGGGTGCCTATGCAGCCAGAGATGGTTGGGAAATTTCTAAGTTTGAAACTTGACAATATTTATACATCAAAGCACCAGTATTATAAGGCATGAATACAGGAAACCGTTATTCTCTTTCTGGTTACTAGTAAGAAATGAGTGAAATAATGACTCGCTACACTCACAGGGTCATAGCGACAAGTTACATGGTGATTTCGCATAGCAAGCGAGCAAACTAAAGCCTTTTCAATCCCTGAATACAATACAGCTAGTGGGGGTCAAATTGAATATCTGATAGCCTAGAAAGTGATCCTGAACTTTCAACCGGGCAAGCACTTGAACATGAGGACAAGAAAGTAGGAAGCAAACAACTACCAGAATTGCCAAGCCAAGTTGGTTAGAGAGGCCTCATGATATTATCTTCACAGAAAATAGACAGGCGAACTTTCATCTTGTTGGCTTCCCACCAAGACCAACCTTTCCAAAAGTTAGTTACTAGATGTAAATAAAATCATAGTCATGTCCTCACAATGTTGGCTGAAGCCCATGAGTCAAACACTGCTGCATAGTGCTCAGCTTTCATTTTCCATGAAACCCCATGGAGCCTCTTAGAAGTTTTGAACAGTACCAAAGAATGGTTTCATGATATGCTTGTGAAGACAACACGCGAAGGAATCCAGGAGACAATAACAGTAGCACACACTGACACACATAACATCATCCATATTACAATCTAATGGTCCTTCCCAACAGCAGGTACTAGGAATGGCTAATAAATATTATTACTTGATTCACAAGAAGTCAAGATCACTGTCAGACTAGGAGTCAGACTAGGAGCCACTACAAAGATCTATAGTTTTCGGAGACAGAGTTGGCTTCAGTCCTAGGTGTACTGAAAAAGAAAGACAGAACCTGAACAAAGAAAGAACTAACAAAAAACCAAGTTCATCAGAAGAATAACGGATTCAGGAGATCTTGAGGATATTATAAAGACATGGCCAGATTCCCTCAAAACTCTTTACCAATAATCTTTAACATCAATAGAGATGGTAATGTGCAAGCACCACCAGTGAGACCGTAGCACCTCCCTCTGCCTATGGAAGTGCAGTTGCCGAGATGAAAAGACAGGAGGCTTCTAGCTGAGCAACATTGTTGTCCCAACAAGGTGTAACTACATCATAGATTGTGGAACACCGTGTAATCCCTCATCCCCCCCCCTCCCTCCCCGCCTAACGAGATGAAATTTCAAGAGTTTCTTTCTTTGGTGCAAATTCTCCTTCTTTGTCCACCACAGCCCCCGCGGCCAACCAAAGCCAGCGGTAATTGCAGTGGACATGAGCGCTCAGGTACGCCTAGAGTCTTATGCTCCACAATTCCTGTTACTCTTGCCCAATGTTTTCAATGTTTTACAACTCGAGCAAGTCGAATCGGACTTGCCTGAGCATCTTGGATTCGGCAGGTGGCCATACCTAAGTCCCCCCAAACTCCAGGGAACATAGTCATAATCAATATAAATATTATGTTAATATAATTAGAGTTAAATTATAATTGATTTAATATTTGAAAATCAATTAATATAAATATTATGTTAATATAATTAGAGTTAAATTATAATTAATTTAATATTTGAAAATCAATTATATCTTTTTATCCTTTTTGGGGTTTTCTATTTTCTAATGGTTTGATTTTGATTATTTCTATATCTTCTCATTTTTATGAGAAATTGATCTTTAGACCTTTGTTTTTCTGAAAACTTATATTTGAAATCAAGTATATCTTTTTATCCTTTTGGGGGTTTTCTTTCTAATGGTTTGATTTTGATTATTTTTCTCATATTTTATATAAATATCCATTGTTGTCATTTTCCTTATTTTACCTATTTTCACAGATTTTTTCTTATTTTAAATTTGTTTTGGCCATTTTCGAGCTCGACACATACTCGGGCAACTCAGAATCGCCGATGGCCAAGCCAAGTTCTAAACATTGCTTTTGCCACCAAGAAATGCCCTGGTATTAGTTGAAATAAGTACCCTTAGCAGTGAAGGCTAACAGGACCAACCATATCTACGATATTAGTTATCGATGGCCATATATTACTTCAGAAAACAAGACTCGACTCAAAAAGATATGTTTATACAAGTGCCATAGCAAAGTTGCACAAAGATTTTGAAAGTAACTGTACAAATGCTTTGTGAAACAAATTTTTCCGTTTCAAAATGGTGACATCGATGATCTGACTATGATAATGGCCAATGAATAAGGTATACACAATGATGATCTCAAAGTTCAAAGACATACCTAAAGTTCTATGCCTTGGAGATTCTCGCATCAGATTTGAACAAAACTTATCCCCATCATTCAAAGAGTTTCTGGAAATGAAGTCCATTAATTCTTCATAGGCCTCTGGATTGTAACTCTGCAACAGGAAAGATCCACACCGATGAAAAACACTACTACTTGCTGATATATTTCTAGCCCCATAGATTTTAGTTTGCCCTATAAACGGCCGTCAGAAAATATGATGGAGATTATCCTAAGAAACTTCCATGGGGTATGCTAATTCTTCCATTCATAAGTGAAAGAAGAAATTAATGGAAATGAGAAAGCAAAAAATTCCAGCATTTGGGACTCAACTTTTACAGTGTAAAGCCCTCATTCATGACCAACACCTAGCATCCGTCACTTTATAAAGACACTAAAGTGAATTTCTTACTCAAGTATTTTATGTACATGAGCCCTAATAAGGAGCATAATTTATAAATATACTTGGGTACATCAATTAATTAGCATAACAACACATTTCTTTGATTTTGGCCGAACTGTTTTGAAGGAGAAAGAAAAATTACAGAGAAGTCTGCTTTATTTTGGTGTTGAAATAACCTCCCTCACTCAGAAAATTCAGCTGAAGTGGAAGTAACAAGTATGGAGAGGGGCGATTTGGCTGAATCAACTGGAGTGCTGAAACTGCTCAATACCATCAAAATCAAGAATTGCATAAATTTTCAAAACACTCGCTTGATGTAAAGTTGCTAGTCCCTCTACTTTGCATGATACAGACATTCTTTCAATTTGGAATATTCTTCATAATTCTCTGAAAAGTTCAGGATGTTATTTGGAGACTGCCTAAATGCAGGTGACTGAACATTGATACTTCTTTGAAAGAACAAATGAGTGGATATGAGGGTGTGTTTAGAGATATACATGGTGACTGTATTAGAACTTGAGCTGTTCATAAGGAAGGTATAGCGATTCAATTTCGTATTGGTTATAGTGGGTTAAAACACACAAGGACATTTGAGCTTTCCAAAAGTCCAGATAGATGCATACTGCAACTTAATCATTAATTGTTCTGAGAGGCTTTGTCAGTGCAACATGGAAGTTTAAAATAAAGTAATCCTGTATTCGAGATAGGTGCATAAGTACTTGATTTTATCCAATACTTTCTGGGAACAAATCAAGCTTATGCCAATGCCCTTTCTTGGATTACCTTCCAAATAATCAACATAGTTTAAGAGAATACCCAGAATATGTCAGAAAAGCTATACACCATGCTCAAGTTCCTGATAGTGATGGAATTGGTATCGGGATAGCTTCCTTAAATTTCCTTCTACCTTATGTTTTACATACTCGGCATTGCTCTGTTTATATCCTGATTCAAGGGTAGGGACACACCTCAAACTGGCTAACATACCAGCCTCCATAGAAAAAGAAAAGGGGAAAAAAAAAACAAAAACTAAAACCCGTGTCGTTTCCCCAAATTGGTTGGAGCATTGAATGCCTCATTTTGGTCAACAAACTGAAACTCAGACAAATGACAATCCTTCAGCAGAAGGAGAAAACCATAGAATAAAGCATGATTGCTTTCTTTTTCATAGAAACAAGATTTTGTACATTCAGAAACTCAGATAAATGCTAAGGGTGCCTATATCCATTGATTCAGGGTAACCAAAGAAAATATAAGCAACAGTACACTTGGAATGCATGGCATTAGGACAGAATGTTTGCACTGAACTTCCTACTTCAGCATGATTGAGAAATCACTTTTCATGTAGATAATATTGCATTACTCGACATTTTATATTAGCTATTTCATTCTCTTAAAAGAGATTTGGTTATATAAACATATCGGGCTGAAGAAGGAAATTTCAGAGAACCACACTTAAACTGACCCAGTTTATATAACAGACAAATTTTCTAGTCACTCATAAGTGCATTTTTAACATTAATAGACACGTCACGTCGAGTACCTACGGATGCTCCAAACCAATACAAATTAGAAAGAATAATGTATGAGTACATGCAAAGCAGAATATCAGGAGTGGAAGCCCAGACCTCTCATTTATTCATGCAGCTCTCTCTCTCTCTCTCTCTCTTTGTGGCTCTGTGCATGCACGTGTATGTATGTACGGTTTTACATAGTGATACACACCCCCCTGCACTAGTCCTTAGGAAATTAAAATTCATCATAGACAGGAGAAAACAGATTTTATTTCTTTAATAAAGTGACATAGATTTTGGGGTCCTCAAATTACAATCACCTGGATGTGACCACAAGAACCTACTCAAGTATACCATTTATCATTTTTTAGTTAGTCATGGTGACCAGACCATCACTAAATTAACTAATGGGAAAAGTTTATATAGAGCCTAGGCTCTAAACAATCAAATTGAAACATACCTCAAAACTTTCACTAGAAGAGGTTGTTTTGATGCCCAAATATCATTAAATTGATCATCTCGACATCAAGATGTATGGACATGAGAAAAAAATCGATTTCAAATTTTGAAAATAGTGTATCTTGTAACGCATTTTTGGACCGTCAATTTTCAAGATTTTCAAGTTTTCATAGATTTGCTTGATGTACAATAATTTTGCTCCAGTATTGAAACCATATTTCCCGATACTATTTGAAGGTGGGCTCTAATTTGACTGTTTAGAGCCTCGGCTCTATACAAACCGCACCCTTAACAAATTAGTTATAATTTGTACATAACTATAAAATGGATCTCGTTTAGAAAAGGGAAAATTTTATATAGAGCCGAGGCTCTAAACAATCCAATTGGAGCCTACTACAAAAATTTCACTAGAAGAGGTTGTTTTGAGCCCAAATATCCTCAAATGATCATCTTGACATCAAGATGCATGGACATGAGACAAAAAAGGATCTTGAGTTTTGGAAATAGAGTATTTTGTAATGCATTTTTGGACCATTAATTTTCAAGATTTTCAAGTTTTCATAGATATGTCGATTTTACACTATTTTTTAAGCTTTAAACTTTATAAACAAAGATGAAAATATATTTAAGGCTATCACAAAGATTTCCAATATTGAAACTACATTATTTTACACTATTTGAAGGTAGGTTCTAATTTGATTGTTTAGAGCCTAGGCTCTATACAAACTGCACCCTTTAGAAAATCACCGATATCACTTTAGATTACACAGCAAAATAATACCACCATCTCACTAAAACGCCCGTTTTACCTGTCTTATTGCTATGGTGATTGAAACCACAACAGAAGACAGAAAATATGACCATCAAAGAGTTCTTTTATCATATAACTACATGTTTTTGCGATGGCAACAAGAAATTCATGTGTAACCTTACCAATGCTCTTGGTTTTAATGCGAAATAAGCTACAACATCATCTCGATTGACCTCAACTGGCCCATTCGGAGATGCAAAAAAACTTGACCTTCACCACCACATAAGATACCAAATCGGAGCAACATAGACCACATTAAACACTGTTCAGTATATAAGTCATCTATCATCATCATTATATAAGTCATCTATAGTTTTTGAATATATATAAATCATCTCTATTAGTAACTGGTTCAGGGTATCTGAGGTTTACCACATAGCTGACCTATGACTGCAAAGTGCATTTAAAACAAACCAACCCATGCCAAGAATCAATGACATCCTACATATCTAGGGACTACCAAATTAAACAAGAACATGTAAGTCAGCATTCGAAGAGAAACCCGAACTAAGGGAAACATTCCAAGCCCTACTATAACAAGAAATGGAATAACATGTCTCATTGAATCAACAGAAAAAAAGGGAAAAAGAAGCACTATTGTCACACACAAATACAGTGTCCAAAATCAAGGGCTAACCTAAGGCATGCTAAACCACCAAGCGCATATCGAAGTTGGACTTTTACGCGGAATATCCGTACTAATTTGTTTCTCAGATCCCAATAACTTAGCAAAATACTTAACATAATGATAGGCAAATCAACGCCATGACAGAAGGTATCATAAATCAGCAAGGAAGAGGTGAAATGGGAAGGGAAAAACCTGCAACTGCGCCAAAACGATCTTCACAGCCAAGAAGTTGAAAAAATTGTGAAGGCTCCCTGCCGCCTTCGCTTCTGGTGAAACCTCCCCAAATCCTACAACCGATGCTTTATCAAATTCCAATCCAAATTCTTTTGCACCACCAATTGAAAGAAGAGGAAAGAAAAGGGCGAATTTTGCTCCAATAGGCCTTTGTCTTAGATGATAACACTATGAAAACTTCCAACAAAAAATTTAGAGAAAGATATAGAAAGAGAGAGGGAGAAGAGCTACCTGGAACGAACATTTTGTAGCAAGAGGTGCGCAAGGATCGAGGAGGAAGAAGACGACGGGAAGGAAGGTTGAAGGAAGTAGGTGGAGCGAGCCATGTGAGCCCTTGAACTCTAGAAAGGAGACCGGTCTCCATGTCTTTCACTCTCTCTCTCTCTCTAAAATTGAACCACCATCGGGGGCGCTTGGAGCGAGAAAATATCCGAAGAGCGAGAACATATCAAAAGAGATCGAAAAAGCAAGCACACATATGTGCACGTGATGGGCGAGTGACATTTAAAAAATGATTATGTAGGATCCTACAGCAAATGGGCAATGATCTCATGCAGCGGTAGTACAACGATTGTACAATAGTATAATGCCTTCTAAAAAATACTATGGTATTTTGTAATAGAACAATGATATAATGTAACGGTTATATCATAGTATAATGTAAAGATATTTTAAAAAAATTACGTTTGTGGTATTTGTATAATTTTAAATTTTATATTCATACTCTCTTCATTTCAATAATCAATCTCCCCCAAAAAAAAATGTTATATTTTAACTCTAGATATGGTCAAAATGAGCTCCCTCCAAAAATAAATCTATACCATTTATTTTGTGAACTTCAAGATTTTAGCCTTTATAAATTAAAAATTATTTTTTTATTTTTTAATATTGTTCATCTAATGATAATAAAGCCATCTAAAAAAATTGAAAATGAAAAAATCCTTTTAAGACCTAAATCTAAACATCTCACCAAAATGAACGGCCTATGTTAATTGGGCTAAAAAAATACCATCTAAATTGTGTTTTCAATTTTTTATTTTTTTGTGATTGTTTATTAGAATGAAAATAGTATATATTTCAAAAATTGGATCAAACAAATGACCATAAGATGGTTTTTTAAGATTGTTGCATCATTTTACTATACAGCGGTTGCATGAAATTGTTGTCCTACTTTACAATCTAATTCTTTTGCAATCACAAACTTTAATAAAAAAAATTCAACTAAAAAAATTTAGCTTTTACAACTATTGCGTGAAATGCCAAAACAAATAGGCCTTAGAAAGATTTTTTTTTTTTTCTTTACCATTTTGTTTAGATGGCTTTATTATGTTTAGATGAACAATGTTAAAAAAAATAAAAATGATTTTGAACTCGTAAAGGTTAATATCTTGAAATTAACTAAATGAATGGTCTAGACTCAATTTGACTATATCTAGGGTTCCAATTAAACTTTTTTTTAGGGGGGGTCGATTATTGAGATAAAGAAAATGTACAAAATTTTGAATCACACAAATACCATAAACATGATTTTTTAAAAATATTGTTGCATGATTTTTTAGAAATATCGTTGCATTATAGTATAATACAATGGATAATAATTTCATGCAATAATTGTATCATAATATAAGATAATATAAGACAGGTTGATAGCCTTCCACATTCCTTCGTGCGGCTACGAGGACCCCCAACTTTTACGCGCCCTCCGCTGGAATCACATACGAGAAAATATATGTTAGGGGAAATATCTTGAGGACCCGTAATTCCATGACTAATCCCTGCAGCACCTAATTACTCTCCAGAGGAAGAGATCTTTTACGTCTGGATGAAGTATCCAGCAGAGTATGCGACCTGCAACGACAAAAAGTTTGTGGCCATGAAGCTGGCTTCTACTACTTATGAAGAAGTAATGGTAAATAGGGCCTTGATACTTCTTGATTGCTATCTATTAATTTCATTACTAAGACAACCAAAAAAGTTTTTGTCAGAAAAAAATCATTACAAAGTTGAGTCTATTTGCCTTAGATTTACATAGCATAATAGTTTCTAATATTATCGGTAACTCTATTTTTTTGGGAAAATTAAATAAATTTTCATTTTAGTTTTCGTTATTATTAAAATAACGGATACTTTTTGTTATTACTGATACGTCTCTGTTTTTTGACTTTTTGACTTGATAAGAATTTTTTTTAAAAAAACGAAACCTCTTATTTTCGATTTTTCAAAACCGAAATCAAAGTAATTTCAGTTTTTAAAGAACCGATATTTTTTTCTCTCTTGTAAATCCTCTCCGTATTCTCTTTCTCTATCGAATAATCAAGTTTACAAACCGAATTTTCAATTTTCTCTCTCTCTCATTCCTATCTCCCTCTCATAAATTTAACTAATCCATGAGTAAATTTTCCAAAAGATTTTCAAACCCCCGGCCTGTTTGTAAAAATTTATTGACTTTCCTTTTTAAGAACGTTTTTGGGTTTGGATTTCTTTGTTTGAGTTACGAGTGAATCTTGGATCGGTGCTGTGTGATCGAAGACATACCGGAGAGGGTTTTCGAGGCCTTACTCTCCTAGCCCTTGATAGGGCTTAGGGATGGATTCACATACTTATTTTGATTGATGACTTCCTTTTTATTATTATTTTTATACACATATATTTTTTGTTCATCCTAAGATGGATTGGTTCACTGGGTAGTTGTCGGGTTTTTAACCTTGTATTTCACTGTCACCAAATTCTTGGGAGATGGGAGCTTTGTTTTGATTCTTCATTTTCCCATTGTTTTAGCCTGCCGCTCTCTCTTCTACTAGGCACCTATACGGGTCCACAGATGGGGGCGAGGATTCTACCTCCCCAATTGATTAGGGAGATCATGGACATAGGCTTATCGGAGGTCTGTCGGATTGATTCATTCCCCTTAGATACGGCACTTATTAGTGCTTTATTCCACCGGTTCCATCCTGAGACCGGGACCTTCTCCTTACCTTGTGGGGAGACCGATATTACTTTAGAGGTTCGGAGTGATGGAGTACTCAGTCTTTGTGACCCTCTTCCCGACGATTGTTCTGTTCTGGAGGGAGGTTTGAGGGTTATCGGGAGATATTCCTCATAGAGAGCGAAGGTTAGGTGACAAGCACCTTGCTCTGAGCTGGATTTTGGAGGCTATTGGGGGCATAATGCTCCGGCAGACAGAGGTGGATGAGCACTCGAGGAGTGTGCAGAGGGCTCGGTGGATGAGCACTCGAGGAGTGTGCTAAGGGCTTGGGCTAGGAAGTTGCGTGTCAAGCCCAAGTTGGCACGTGCTAAAAAGACTCCCACGAGTGGTAGATCTGATGCTCCTATCGAGGCACAGGAGAGAGAGGCTTCTTCTTCTTCTTTGGCTTCATCTTCAGCGACTGAGTTTGAGCATTGGGTTTGAGATGATGAGACAGTTGTAGCGACTCCTTTGATGGATTCCCCAAGCGATGGTGCAGAGAGTGTGGGAATTGGTCGTAAGTGCCATAGGAGGGCATGTACCCTTAGGGAGTTTGAGAGCAGAGGGCGCCCTACTTTTGATCCACCGGCTCGCGATCAGGTGGATGCTTTCATTGAGGGTGCCACCCCCTTAACTAATGTTTCGGCTGGAGACTTCCGGGACAAGGAGGAGCCGATGCTGCCATTTCTGCAGGGTCGGCCTGCACTGAGAGGGTCACTGAGGCCCTTAGAGCCGACCAGTGCACCCCTACGGACGTTGAGCGAGACATTCGTGGGGGTAGGCGGGTCTTCAGCCCTGATTATGATCTCCCTTGTGATGGTGAGCTCACGGTTGCCGAGAGGCAAACTATTCGGGGTTCTTGGTGCATCTTTTTGGTGCCCTTCTATTTCCCGATGCTTCGAAGGGCAACACCGTGTTCAGTTTGTGTGGGCCGTTCGAGACCTCGAGTATCTCCACCGGGTAGCATGGGTTCCGGCTATATTGGCCTTCCTCCTTCAGCGTATGCGGGAGGCTGCTCTTGGGCGTGTGGGCTACATCTCTGGCTTCATATTTTGCCGCTTTGTTTTCTCCTTTCCTCTTTCCTATTTCTTTTAGGAGGCTCGTTCTAGCCGACGGTTATGGATAGGTTTGGGCCTGGGAGAATATTGCCTTGCCCTGGCCCCTTGCTTAGAAGACCGCCGTATCCATCGATGGTCACGGGGTAAGCAAGCTAGGGCCCAGGCTTTTACAGTTGATCATTATACCCTGATCTGGAAGAGAGAGGGTATGGGGTCTTCCTTTCCTCATTTGGTGGCACATCCCATCCCCACTGACTTTCTTATTTCCTTCTCCTTTGCAGATCACATGGGGCCTTGCTTTTGATAATGAGCCACGAGAGATAGTGGAGTACTCTTGAGAGGTGTTTTTGATGACCTCCCTTTTGATTTGTATGTACGTCATGGAGGCGTACGTGGCATTTTGGGTACCCCCAAGTTGAATTGCCTGATGTTGATGCTTTTAACGTTCTTGAGATTAGCTTGGGGCATGATTATTGGTCAGCACCATAAACCCTCCAGATCACATTATTCCCGAGGAGGCGGATTCTTTTTACCGCGTGGTTTGTGTATACTATTTACCACCGTTCCCCTTCGTATGAGAAGTTCTCGCGTGGTGTTTATGTGGTGGAGGAAGCGAGGTCAATTCTTACCAACATGCAAGAGGAGTGCGATCTTCGATCAAAGCCGAGTCGGTTACAGGAGCAGCATACTCAGTTGCAGGGGCAGTATGAGCAGGTAGTCTAGAGTGGATCCCAGGCAGAGCGTGAGAGGGAGTCCCTCCGTCGGAGTCTTTGCGATCTTTCTCAGATGGCATCTCCTTCATTGGCCTCTCTGATTCCATGCACGGCATCTTCGGGGTGTTCCACAGGCTCCTCAGGGGCCTTCGACTAGCGAGATGGAGCGTTTGCATTCTCGAGTCATTCTTTACCGATCCGAGTCGAGGGAGTATGCATTTCTTATGTTTTTTCTAGATTTTTCATACCTACGAAATGTGCCTTATAATTTGGGTTGAGGGGGCCATGAGTGGAATCCATTGGCTTTGGAAATTCCAAAAAGCAAGTTTTGACATGGAAATGAAATCATCAAAAAGTTGGGTCAGGTTTAATTTTGATGGAATTTTAATATCCTAGCTATTGAGCAAACCAAATCATGGATTTCAGTAATATCCAAAATATTAAATATCCATGTTCCAAAATCCATGTGGCCAAATGGATGAGGGTTTTTATTTTTTATAGATTCTATGATAAAAAAAATAAAACTCTAAAATCGACAACTTCTACTCCTTTACACAATGAAAATGAAAATTTTGGTGATGCGGAGGGAAGAATTTTTATTTTTAATGAGAGAGGAAAGAAATCACGCCAAAACGTGAGAAGGGAAGAATAAGGACCTCATTTTTTTTATTTTAATAAAAAATAAGGGTAAATCTGTTTATTACTCTCTTAGGGTACCGCCTGAAAGTAAAAGCAAAGTTAAAAACATAACATTTAAAATGAATGTCCAACGGCTATGAAATTTAGAGCAAAAAAAAAAGTCTGCACATATCTGCGCACTTATTTTTAGGGTGAAATGCACGGTTTGGAAAATATTTTACAACATGTACAATTTTTAAGGGTTGAATTTTTTTTTTTTTTTGGGTTGGTATTGCTTCCATAGCATGTGGATGCTTAAAAGGTGCAAATGCACCTTTTAATGGTTTGATTGAACCATGTTCATCTAAGAGAGCCAATGGTGAATCTCGTTTTATATTTTTAGATTTTTATTTCAAAAATGATATCAATTCAAAATTTTGGTTTAGGTTCACTTTTATAAAAAAAAATGAATAAAATTAATAAAAAAATTAAATTGAATAAAAAATATTGAACAAAATAAATTTAGAGATATTTAGTCATTTTTTGTTAAAAATTTGTTTACTCACTTTTATTTAATAATATTGATAAAAATGCACCTACACTCCAAATTCAAATAAGTATCTTATTTCAATAAAAATAAAAGATTAAACACAAGACTAATTTTTTACCATTGGATATGGCCATATGAGACCTCAACCAGTGGTCCGTATTATGTGGACGGGATAGTTTTCTTTTTGTTTTTAGAACCATAATGGTTATTCTAAGATGATTGATTTGAAGGTTTTCTGCTGCCAAAATTGTGATTTTTGGTGAGTTTTGAGGTGAAGCTTTGCCTATTGGGTGCAATTGGCATACGGATGCATCCGTAGCTGTAGAGGTAAGGTGCATCTTCAAATTTTATTATGGTATATAATTTTGATTTAAAATATTCTCAGGATTATTTCAAAATCTATTTTTATATCTAATTATAAAATTTTAAATTTAAAAAATGGTTAAAATCAAGTAGATCTATAAACATATGAAAATCTTGAAAATGGATGGTGTAGATAATATGTTCTAAAATACACTATTTCTGAGACTTAATATCTTTTTATTTTTCATAGTCATACATCTCGATGTCGAGATAATCAATCAAAGAGTTTTTCAACATTAAAACTACCTTTTCCGATGGATTTTTGAGGGGCATCCGTAGTTCTACACTATAAAGGTAACAATCTTATATAAACTTTTTCCTTATTTATTTGATAGTGTCGCGGCTAGAAAAAATGGTGTGCGTTGTGTATTTTTTATTTTTTTTATTTAGATGAGGTTTCTATAATAAAACAAAACTAAACCTCACTTCAAATCCTCATTGTGCTTTTTTTTTTGGATGTGCTTTTTTTTTGGATGAGGTAAAGAAAACCTCACTTCAAATCCTAGTAGTGATTTTTTATGGATGAGATTTCTACAAGACTACTTTATAAAAAAAACATAAAACTTCACCTCAAATCCTCATCCCGAAACCACTTTCGGCAAATGAAGTCCCCATGATGGCTCTAAATTAAATTTTCAACACTAAGAATACAATTTGAAACTAAAAAAATGGTACAGATGTTGTGAATTTGTAAACAATTAATTTTAGGGTAAAATGGATGGTCGAGATAATTTGTTACAATATATACTATTTTTTAGAGATTGAATCTTAATTTTTTTACACAACCATAATGTTCAATTCGAGATGATCAATGCAGAGGTTTTTTAACGATTGAATTGTAATTTTGGATTAGCTATGGAGTGAGGCTTTATTTACTTCAAACTATGTTCTTTTTTTTTATTTTCTTTTTTTTCAATCACAGGGATCATCTAATTTGAACTCCAAATGCAAGGATTGAAGTGGGAATGGATTTCAGATGATATCAGACGTGTTATGGGGTCTTAAATATTGAACGGCGAAAAAATAGATCATTTAATTTGCACTATTTTAGACCTCCTAAGTCTCTTGAAAATCAGGGCAGCAACATTAAAAACAAAAAACACATTTCAAAAGGATTTTAAGTTTTTTTTTTATATTTTTAGAATAGGCCAACATTTCATGGTAAATAAATAGTTCACAAATTCACCCAATAAAACAAAAAAGAACACACAAAATTAGGCAACCATATTAGAAATTCTTGATTTTTCATTTTTCTCAAATAAGGCAACCTAGATTGGCGGGTTCAAACTCAGGACAAAAAAAGACAAAAAAATAAACAAAAAGAAAAACGAACACCCGATAAATTAATACAAAAAATGACCTAGAAATTTTACCTAAAAGAGGAAAAAGAAAGAACAAGAAAGCTCAAGGAATTGTCCCAGACGAGAAACGCCTGAATAATTCATACGTAAAAAATATACCTAAAAAGAATATAATAGAAAACAGCAAAAAACCACGAGCTATTGTCCCAGAACTCGGACTTGGCGACGATTCCATGCAGCTATGAAAGAAATCGCTGTATGACTTGATGGCGTCGACGTAGGGTGGCTCAAGTGGTCTTATCGCCGTTTGATTCATCATCTTCCAGTTGGCTTCTTTGGCTCCAGTGGTCTTATCGCCGTTTGATTCATCATCTTCCAGTTGGCTTCTTCTTGCTCGCTCTCGAAATGATCAGCGCCATGAACCTGGTGATGCTCAAGTGGTCTTGTGGCCGTTCGATTCGATTCATCAACTTGGACGTGGCTTGTCCTTGCTCACTCTCAAAATGATCTGCCATTCTTTGAACCTGCATGATGACTCTCGAAATGATCTGCCATTCTTTGAA
Source organism: Amborella trichopoda (assembly GCF_000471905.2). The sequence goes on along the minus strand of NW_006499603.1, from coordinate 5,556,659 downwards.
CCTGCATGATAACACCAAGAACGGTATTAGTTGATGAAAGCCAATGGTAGTCATAGCAAGAATCAGGGTCAGAGTCCAATCGTAGTCATAGCAAGAATCAGTGTCAGAGTCATCAACAAAAGGTGGATGACAGATTTTTCCATGGAAAAATGCGCTGGGCCAGAAAGATTACCGGAACAGGAATCTTGGCTAGATTCCTGAAGTAGGTGGGTTTGGTCGGAATGATCGCCGGAGCAGGGATCTTGGGCAGATTCTTCAACGGAAAATTGGGTTTCGCCCGAATGATCGCCGGTGCAGGAATCTTCTTCAATAGAAAACTGAGTTTGGCCGGAAAAATCGCTCAAGCACGAATTTTTAGTACAGTTGGAAAAGTGAGTTTCGCTAGAAAGATGGCCAGGGAAGTTGTTGCCTGAACCAAAAAAGAAGCAGCGGTGGTTCTTGCTGCTTCAACCATAAAAGAAGCAGCGGTGTTTCTTGCGTGAACCGCAGGAAAGGTAACGTAGAAGATGGAGTTTTCTGAATAGAGAGACAAAGAAAGATTTGGATCTTCTTTCAGTGAAAGAATGATTCATTAGGTAGCGGTGGGTACGACACTCCATATGCTGAGTTTCAAGAATTCTCTCAGACGCAGGATATGAACTCTCTCTCAAGATTGTAGATTTATAATCTTTCTCTCCTTTCTCGACTCTCTCTCTTCTCTCCTTTCTCGACTCTCTCTCTCCTCTTTCTCGCTTGCATAACGATAAACGTTACCTTATTTCCCTCCCTCTCCTTTTTCTCTCTTACTTATAGACAAACGCTACCTTATTGATCTCTCTCTTGTTTCTCTCTATATATAAATATTAAATGTGGTGTTGAAACCCCTTGTAAAATTTTCTGATTAGTTGTTATTTAAAATTTTCTTTATTATCCAATCGAGCAATTCAGTTTCGAAAAGCATTCCCAATAGTTCACATAAGAGAGATTGAGGACCGTATTCTAATGTCATGGGCTTGTCCAAACGTTAGATGAGCATTTTTGTCTTTTCAAATGCCTTTTCCTTTTCTATTGTCCATGTTAATTGTTTGTTCTATCTCAATGTTGGAGAACACTCACCATTTGATGTTCTCTAGCGATTCATTCTATATTCTAAATATTCTTTAAAAAATAAAAGCTTTTCTCGATTTTTATGATTATTCCAGTAGATTTCAGCTTTCAAAGACAAAAATGCTTCCAAAATTGAAATCCTCTCCACAAATTTAGGACACCTAGAAACCTTAGTTTTAAATCCTAAGGACTACACTAAGCTTGACGTGTCATACTGAACCTTGGCCCCTTAGTTTTGTCTCGAAGACACCCAAAATCTAGTTCAAGTTATAGGTGATCCCAAAAGCTTTCTAATGGTCCAAGAATCACCAAAATATGACTCACCATTGGAAAACAAACTTTAAGAGAAAACTGTTTAACAACATCTCAAATAAGTCCTCCCAAGCCGAGATGCGGCAGATCGTGCATGAGCGGTGACTCGTGGCCTATCACACAGTCCATGAGCTATGCAAGTCGCAGCATGTTGTGCAGACCCACAGGCCCAAAGGCAGCTATGGTCCCTTCCAAAAGGTTCAGGATGGACTGTTTGAGTGGTTTTTCAATAGGATATGCCTAAATTAACAATTTTACCCCTATCCTAGTTAGATTGGGACTCTAATTTTTTTATAATAAATTTCAACTTGGTCCTTAGGCAAAATTTAAAAAAACCTATCAAAAAATCCAAAAAAGGAAACCCCCCAGAAAATCTTCTAAAGTTATGAAAAATCCAAAAGAATCTAGAGAAATAGTAAAAATTCTTGGGAAATTCCATGAACCCCATAAAACCTTCAAAAAACATAGAAAACCAACATTAATTTGCAAAAATATTTCAAAGAACTTTAGATCTAGGTTCTCTAAGACTTTAGAACCATTAGAGCTCAAATTTAAGACATTCTAACTAATACTTAGTAAAAGAATGCATTTGAGCAAAGGAGATTGTGGTAAACGGTGGGCCGATCCAAACTTGAAACTCTAGGTTCTGATCCCCTAGGTTTACATCCAAATTAATAGTACTTAACGTTTTCTATGACTGTTGGAAAGGTGCATCTCTTCTCACAAGTTTTCTCACTGCGTCAAAAATTTGGATAGTTGTTATCGCACCTATCCCATACCCCTTCACCGGTTAATAGCACCTAGCTATTTTGTAAAAAAAATGAAGCAATTCGGTGCTTCAGTCGATACAGGAGAAGTCCTTGGATTTTTTTTAAAAAAAAAATTAATATAAATAGATTAGATATTTATATATAAAAACATATAAAAATAAAGAGAAAAAAAAATTTTCAAAAAAAAGCTTTTCTATGGGTGTTTCTTTTCTTAGCCTGAAGAGGCCAATGCTTCGACCGAATCCGCCCAAAGTAGACCCAAATATGAGTGAAGCCGCCTAATGCAACCCGAATCTGAACGAAGTGGCAGCACCAAGCTTCGCTTCACTTCGGTCTAATCCAAAAATCTAAAGTCTTTAGCCACATCGGCTAAAGCAAATTTGAAAATGCTGATACTTAGGCCCCATTTGGCTCCTTGAAAATAGGACTTATGTGGAAACGTGTATACTAGAATTGGTATCTCATGGAATTGAAAATTTCCTAAAATATGGGTTTATGCTGTTTGGATAGTATTTGGAAACAACTTGGAAGGTACAATGCCTAAAATATGGTATCTTTTGAAAATTAAAAAATTTTGGGTGGAAACAAGCCCCCTTTATAGACAGATAAAATGCCTTTTCACCAACTCCACAGGATTGTTCAAGTACACAATTTGGTTAAGCATCACGCCTCTCAAAATCGCAACCATTATAATATGTGCATATGTTGCAACTGAAAACAACAATGATGACCGGTAGTGACACTATGTATCTTCGGGTTTTGGGATACCAGTCGCTACTTTTTACATGCACGAGCCAAAAGTCACACATTCTCTTTGGATACAGGAAAACCAACTTTCACACTACTTATACGTGTCTTTACAAGTAGAGGTCAAATCACTGGAGCACACTAACATAATAGAGTGCACATTTCATGTACGTGTCTTCACCGGTGGGGCACAATTATTCACCGGTGGGGCACAATTAATCAGAGCGCACAATGCACATGAGCCAAAGTATCAGAATGACCTTAGGATCTATCAGTTGCATTGTTGTTAGAGTAGAAAGATATCCATGAGTTAAATGTAAAGCCCCATCAAACACCTTTTCGCATGCTCAGCATGGTCCCACTTTACATTTGGTTTTTAGACATAAGTGAAGAGAATAAAACTCACATTTAATGAATGCTTCCCTCATCTCATTCTTCAATGTTGGATAAACTACCCACTTATTCTCACTTTAAAAATAAGCTAAAATACAATTTCCATTATATTATACTTTCCAAATTAATATGCTAGAAAGGAGGTATTATTTTGAAACAATATGAAGTATTTTCTAAAGAAAAACACAACAATTTCTCCACTATTTCAAAATAATATGAAAATGTTAGGCAACATATGTCATTTGCATACCATTAGGGTATCTTTCGATTTAAACCTCTATTTAGTGTATGTATTATAAAGTACATCAAGTTTCATGGTAGCATATAGCTTTAAACTAGGGATCTTATCCAACATAACAATAGCATAATACACAATCGATATATACTCTTTGGTGTCGCGTCATATTGCAAGATCATTATGGGCCCCGACCCTATATATTGATTTTCATGAGTGATCTAAATATGATTCAAATCTTATGTTGAGCGGCATTTCTTCCACATTCATATAGGTGAATCTATCAATGGTCTTGCATATAATGCACCCTAAGTGAATTAGTTATAGATATCATTAAAACCAACTTCTTCTCATGCAGGTCATTATTAAACTTATCTACTATATAGATATATCTAGAATTGTTGCTTACAAATAAATATTCATGTCTAGTGATGTAACTAACCATGCAAATAACTTGTTTTTACCACATTCAATCTCGACCTTTGGAAGAAACACATGCTCAGTTTGGGTTCCCACGATTGATGGGTACTCTATCTAGCACCATTCTATTTGACATGCCACTAATGTGTTATCTTGCAAATCCTTCGATTTCATTTGATATAACAAATTCTAGACTTACCATTCCAACTTTTATAAACCTTTGGATGGAGCTATGTTTGTGCGCAATATGTCTAATTTTCCATTATATACATCATTATTTGCTAGAGAAACTATTGCATGATCATCACAACTAATTGCGATTGCCAGTATCGGTTTAGGCTAATATGGAATTCCTTGTATGAAAATCCTTAGGCATTCCACTTTTTCACAAGTTTGGTCCCTTGGCCCATCCACCAAATAAGGTGAATATCTATTTCAGATGTGGAAAGTGAGTCTTTTAGGTACGTGCTTAAATTTGCATAATTATATCATTCTCTCACTACGGGCTAACCAGTATAATGCATGCCAAAATTGATAGTTCCTTGGAGATATCTCAAAGCTCGAGAGAATCACAATACTCTTTACTTGGGCAACTATGATATCTACTAATTTACCCACTATATAGGTAACATTTGGCCATGTGCAGCTCACTGTATACATCCAACTACCGATTACTCTTCATAATTAATTTGAAAGTACATCTCATTTGTTCTTCATAAACTTTATATGACGATCCATTAGTGTGAGTGCTACCTTATGATCACCATGCTCGAATTTACTGAGCATAATTTCTCTAGAGTGAGATTGGGTTAAAATCAAAGTGTCATCCTTCCTCATTATCTTGATATGAAGAATCACATCAACCACTCTTAAATCCTTGATATCAAAGTTAGATTCAAGGAACCTTTTGGTCTGCTCAACACTTTCTAGATTAGGCCCTAATATTAATATTATCTATGTATAAACATATTATCACATACAACGAATTAATTACCTTACTATAGTTGCACTTATCTACCTTACTACTCTTAAATCCATTCAACAAATTTACATTATCAAATTTCTTATGCCATTGTTTTAAACATATTTCAACTCATACAAATTTGACTAACTTACACACTCTGAGTTCATGGCCTAGCATAACAAACGCTTCCGGTTGTTCCATATAAATTTCATTGTCAAAGTCACCATTTAAGAATAATTTTTTTACATTGATTTGGTGAATAATTAGATGGTCAACAGAGGGAAGAACAAGTATCATACATATAGTATATATCCTTGCTATGGGAGCCTAAGTGTCAAAATGGTATATATTCTCTTTGGTAACTAACCTGGCCTTATACTTGTTAATGGACCTATCGTCAACCCTTTTTCTTTGAAAATCCATTTACATTCAATAGGTTTAGAATCAGGTGGCACGCCTCATTAATTCCATTGTATTATTTGTAGGAATTGAATCCTTCTCACTATCAACGGCCTCTCTCAAAAAAGACAACTACAATAGATACTAATGCTTCCCTTAGTGACGAAGGTTCTTCGTCCATTGTTGAAGTCATCAGTATTTTCATCAGTATTTCACCCAATACTTTCTTTTGGCTAGCCTCCATAAATTGGACATAAAAATCAAGCTCAAATTGTATGATGTGTCATTTCTTGTTCTCTTGCTTCTCCTTACTTCTTCTACCGCTTCAATAGGTATTATTACAATATTCTGGTTCATCTCTTCTTGGAGGAGGACCAACATGTTCTAGTTCATTTTTATTAGTTACATTCTCAAAGAATTTTACTTCTCTACATTCGATTATCGCATTTGAACTAGGTTCTGGAAAATGATTCGCCTTATTATTTTGCTCATACTCTACAAAAGCACATCTGAAGTTTCGATGCCCCAATTTTTTTTGTTTTAGATTTAGCAATCGAATATATGCCAAACGACTCCAGACTTTAAAAAAATTCAAATTTGGTTTCTTATTGAACTAGAGCTCAAAGGGTGTCTTCTCTACTTTCTTATAAGGAATCCAATTTAATATGAAGCAGTTAGAAAATAAAGCTTCACATTGCAAAGACCATGGCAACCATAGTTGAGGATAATAACATTAACCATCCCTATTAATGTATGTTTCTTTCTCTCAGGTAAGACATTCTGTTGAGGGGCATTTGGGGTAGTGACTTGGTGGATGATCCTGTTGTTTTTACTGAAGCTTGAAAACTCATTTGATAAATATTCCCCACCTAAGCCACTCCTCAAAATCTGAATTTTTCTTTCAAGTTAACTTTAATTTAAGCTTTATACATTTTGAACTTTTCAAATGCCCCATCATTGTTCTATAATAGATATACATAAATATCGAGAGAAATTATCGACAAAATGTGTATGTATATGCCATAATAATTCAATATTCCTATCTATTGAGGGGAAAGGCTTTCTTATTATTTTTTCCTTGAGCACAAATTTTACTTTCCATCAAGTACATCACCAAGTTCATTGATTAGGCCCAACTCAATTATGGTTTGATTGAAGCAAAATTTAGGTGCCTAATCTCCCACGCCCCAAATTAACAACACTCACAAGATACACAAAAGAGCTCCTTTTTTTCATTATATAAATCAGCTTTGAATATCCCATTACATGTGTATCCTTTGAAAACAAAAAACATTCTCTTAGTCAAATTGACCTTATCAGATCCTAAGACCATCAGGAAACCACACCAAGTTTCTCCGTATCTCTGGCACATGAAATATGTTATCCAAAGTGAGAACCTTACCCAAATTGAACTTTAGGTCCATGGTGCCTTGACCAAGTATCGTTGTCAAGGCTTGTGTTCCCAGTTGGAATGAGTACGCATCCTCTACAGGCACATAGGTATTGAAATAAGCTTGTTTTTAACAAACATGGATGGTAGCACTTATCTTTACCCATTAATTGGAATCATTCTAATTAAATTGACCTCAGTGATTATAGCCACAAATGTTTCATCAATGATTAAGTTTAATTTTTTAAGGGCATTAAATTCCTTTGTTCCTTACAAAGGTAACTTATGCCTTTCCTTTTAGACTTTTTTAGGGGTGTCTCTTTGGTACATAGGAAAGAAAGGCTTCTTATTTGGAGCCTTGTCCTTGGAATTATCCTCTAAAAGGTTTTTTTTAAACTGAAAGTCTCTTGCCAATTGAGTTTCCTGGCTACATCTCTATCATTCTAAAGCCATTTTCTTCCTCAAGACAAATATACCATGGGAGTTGATCAAGATTAACATCATCGTTATTATGTTTCATTTTATTTTGGTACTCTCTCCATGATAGGGTTATTAATGCTGACTTCCATTTAAGAAAGAAAGGCTTGTTATTTGGAACCTTATCCTTGGATTTATGCTCTGCAAGATTTGTTTTAAACTGAAAGCCCCTTGCCAATAGGCTACACCTCTATCTTTCTAAAGCCATTTTCTTCCTCAATACAAAGATACCATGGGAGTTGATCAAGATTAACATCATCCTTATTATGTTTCATTTTATTTTGGCACTCTCTCCATGATGGGGTAACTTATTAATGCCGACATCCATTTAAAAGGCCACACTCAACTCTACTTTGCAAACTTTGCGTTCACTTACTATGAACAATAACTCATATACTTGAATGAGTATAGGCTCGTTTACAAAGAATTTATGGTCAAGGAAATTGGAAAAAAAAAAAAAAAATCCAATTATCTGATTCTTTAGTCATATATTTGATTTCCAATTTGTTTCACATTTCTTTTATTGTGGACAAAGACCCATGCAAAGATAGGGTCTATGAGTACGTTGATGATGTGTTCCTTGCATCTAAAGTAATCCTCGATCCACCTCTGCTGAACTTTCGAGTTCTCCTCTCGTTATTGTGTTTCATCCGCGATCACTCCTTCGATTTATGATAATTCCTCCAACGTAGGATCAATGAGTACATAACCCACATTGAGCACAGTCAACAAAAATAAGAGCTTTTGTTGCCACCTTTGAGACATTAAAACAATCAATGTTCTTAACTTTAAAAAAATCCATGTTTCACTTGAAATATTCTCTTGAAGTGTAGGAAATGGAAGTTGAAACAGGGCAAAATATGTTGTAAATGAAAAGAAAAAAAAAATCTCTCTTTGATCCCAGGCACGATTGGTCATGTCTCAAGACATTATTGCCAATTACTAATAAGAATCAGTATGCATCTATGTTTCTACAAGACAAATTTGTCCTCTAAATATATGGGTGTGGACGATCGTTTAAAATATAACGCAAACAAAGTTGCACAATTAATACGAGATCTAGAGGACAGAAGTTGTCTATTTCTAGAGAGAGAGAGAGTTCTCATATAAGAAAGTGAAGAGGATAAACTCATGTTTAAGGAACGCTTCCGTCATCTCATTCCTTAAAGTGGGATAAGTAACTCATTACTTGTCTCTCTACAAATAAGACAAAACACATTTTCTAAAATATTACACTTTTCCAATTATTATGTTAGAAAGGAGATATTTCGAAATAACACATCCTATTTCTCCAAGCAAAATACAACAACTACCATGAAAGTTTAGTTTGATAGTAGACATAAGTGAAGGAACCCAACACTGACGTAAATGCTCTTGTTCCAGCTAAGGAGCCGTTTGGATATCTAGAAATATATTTCCAAAAATGTTTTTGTATGGAGATGGCACATTTTCAGTTATTGGATTAAATTTTTGGGACAGAAAAGTATTTCCCTAAAATTGATTTCCTTATTTAAAGCCAAAAATAAGGAAATTTGGCTTTGATACCTTCATAAATTGATTGTCATACACCTTTTCCATTACAGAGATGCCCACTTTTAAAATACAATTAATTCTGTCGAAACAGCCCCACAAATTACGAATGGGGTTACGGCCGCGACGATAGCACCATCGGAGCCTCAGCTACTGGTTTAGGTTTCCATTCCCACTGACGCATTCGAAAGCAACAAATTATTTCTAAAAAATGGGTAGGGGTTTGTATCCCCCATTGATCTACCCAAGAAAAAAATACCCCCACAAACTAGAGAGCAAAAATCTCTCATTTCAAATTTTATAAAGAAAGAGTCTAAAAATTTTAAAGAGAAAAACTACCTACATCTTTTTAGAGAGAGAACTATCTCAAAAATTTTGCAGAAAAACTATTCAAATTTCAACTTTTCGAAAGAGAAAATATCTAAAAATTTCAAAGAGATAAACATGAATTTTAGATCGAGAAGTCCCTAAAAAATTTCTAAAGATAAACTATCTCAAAATTTTTAGAGAGAGAAACTATCTCAAAAATTTTTGAAAGAAAAACTCTAAAATTTTAAGTTTTATAAAGAGAAAGTACCTAAAAATTCATAGAGAGAAATTTTCTCCACTTTTAAATTTTATGGAGAGAAAATACCTCAAAATTTGTAAAGAGAGAAACTATCTCAAATTGTGTGTTTTAGAGAGAGAAAGTACCTAAAAGTTTTTAGACAGAGAAACAATCTCTAACTTTTTTAGAAAAAGAAACTACCTCAAAAATATTTAAAGAGGGAAACTAGCTCAAATGTTAAATTTTATAGAGAGAAAGCACCTAAAATTTTTTATGGAGACAAACAATCTCAAAAGTTTAAGAGAGAGATACTATCTCAAATTTTAAGTTTTAGTGAGAGAGACTCTAAAAAAATTTGCATAATTTTATAAAGATAAAGTTCCTAAAAGTCCAAAGAGATGAACTATCTCAAAATTTTAAGTTTTATAGAGAGAAAGTACTTGAAAATTTGTAAAGAAAAAAACTATATTACATTTTATTTCTTAGAGGGAGAATGTACCTAAATTTCGTCATCAGAGAAGCTATCTCTAAATTTTCAAATTGTGAGACTTCCTCAAAAACTTTAAAGAGAGAAAAAAATCTCAAATTCTAAGTTTTAGAGAAATAAAGTAACTGAAAATTTGCTGGGAGAGACTATTTCAAAATATTTAAAGTGAAATACTATCTAAAATTGTTTGTCTTAGAGAGAGAAACTATCTCAATTTTTTTAGAGAAATAAACTATTTCAAATTTTATATTTTGAATAAATCAAATACTTGAAAATTTATAGGGAGAAAAACTCTCAAATTTTAAGTTTTAAAAAGAGAAATATGTCAAAATTTTAGAGAGAGAAACTATCTCAAATTTTAAGTTTTGGAGAGAGAAAGTACCTAAAAATTTTAGGGAGAAAATATTTCAAAAGTTTTTGAGATAAACTGCTTAAAATTTTTTGGAGAGAGAAACTATCGTTAAATGATTAGAAAGAGAAACCACCTCAAATTTTATGTTTTATAGTGGGAAAGAATCTTAAAATTTTCTTTTAGACAAAGTATCTTAAATTTTAGAGAGAGATAAACCACATCAAATTTTAGATAGAGGAATTACCTAAAATTTGTAGGGAAGGAAACTATAATAAAATTTTTAGAGTGAGAAACATTGTCATAGTTTAAGTTTTACAGAGGAAAGTTTCTTAAAATTTTAGAAAGAGAAAGAACCTAAAATTTTTAGAGATAGAAACTATCTTAAAATTTTTAAAGAAAGAAACTATTTCAAATTTTAACTTTATAAAGAGAAAGTACTTGAAATTCTTAGAGAGAGAAAACTATATCAAATTTTTAGAGAAGAACTTCGTAAAAAATCGTAGAGAGGGAAATTATCTATAAATTTTTAGAGAGAGCAACTATCTCAAATTTAATGAAAAAGAAGATTTAACAAGAAATGCTCTGTTAATTGAATCGTACCATCTTTATACAGCATTCATATATACTCTGATGTGTGACCAAACTCTGTGAGACAAATGTGATTTCTGACGAACCATGGGCATATTATTATGTATTCACTGATAGTCAGGAATGTGACGGCAGTGATCTGGTTACTGAGCTTATTGCTCACTCCGCTTATTTCACATGTGTATAGCGTTAGTGCCTAATTGCGTGTGGCGAGCAACGGACCGATTATAGCAGGTGTTCGGAGTTCAAACTGGTTCAGGATTCTTCTTGACTTTGTAGGTGTCTGGTGGCATTGCCACGTGATATTCTTTTTGATGTAATATTTTTTGAGATGAATGTTAGGCCCGTAAGCCTCAAACCTTATTGTAAAGATTTTTGGAGATGAATGAAGTTAATTGTTTTAATTTATTCAGTTTTTTGTTGCTTGATGAATGAGTTTTATCTTCTTATTGTCATTTGCTTTGATTTCACACTTTTAATACGTGTTGATGTCACTTCCACCTGAGTGACGTACGCGACCTCCGGTCGCGATCCCGCACTTTGTCATCCACCAGTGGGGACCCCTAGATTGATGGACAGTCAGAAAGGACTATTTAGACGTTAGAAGATATGTTGAGGGCCAATGTTACAGACTTTAAAGGAAACTGGGATGATCACTTACCTTTAATAGAATTTGCATATAACAACAGTTTCCATGCCAGTATTCAAATGGCACCTTTTGAGGCCCTGTATGGGGGAAAATGCTGATCGCTAGTGTGTTCGGAAGAAGTCGGTGAAACGAATTTGTTAGGGTGGAAAATTGTTCAAATAACATCAGAAAAGATCATCCTAATTCTAGAAAGGCTCAAAACTGCTCAGAGTCGACAGAAGAGTTAAGCCGATAATCGTCGAAGGGTCCTTAAATTTGAAGTAGGTGATCAGATCTTGTTTAAAGTGTCACCAATAAAGGGAATTATGAGGTTTGACTAGAAAGGGAAGCTTAGTCCGTGATTCATCGGACCCTTTGAAATATTAGAGAGAATAGAAGTCACAGCATATCAACTGGCCTTACCGCCCGGTTGACTAATATTCATGACGGCTTCCACATTTCACTGTTGAGAAAGTATCAACCCGATCTGTCCCACGTCCTGAAGTATGAACCAATGCCGATCAGGAAAATCTTAACTTATGTTGAGCAGCCAATTAAGATTTTGGACATAAGGGTTCAAGTTTTGCACAATAAAGAGATTGCCCTACTCCGAGTTTTATAGCAGTATCATTCAAGAGAAGAATCAACGTGGGAGCGAGAAAATGCAATTCAAGCTATGTACCCCCATTTATTCGATTGATGATTTTGAGGGCAAAATCTTTTTAAGGGGAGGACGATGTAAGGACCCAGACTTTCGCGCGACGATAGAGAGCACGTGGCGATAGTGAGGAGCGTGCGGCGATAGTGAAGAGCACGCGATGAAAGTGACGAGCGTGCGGTGATAGTGAAGAGCACGCGACCAAAGTGAAGAGCGCGTACGACGATAGTAGCGCGTGACGGTAGAAGAGGGCACGACAGTATGCATACGACAGCGAGAACGCAATGCCACCAGTGAAGAAAGGCCAGCGCCATGCTTGTAACACAGTGAGTGTTGTGGTTAGACCACCGAGACTGTTGGAGCGGGGTAGTCCTTGAGAGACTACCTCTTTTCCCTCTTTTTCCCCTTTTTCTTTCCCTCTCGAAGTGTCACCCCCTTGTTGTCACATCACCCCCTTTCACTTGCCATTTGGAGGTGGCTTGTTGCCACCTCTCCTTCCATCCTCTCACTAGCCCTTTAACCCCCAGCCCTCATCTCTCTCTCCTCTCCCTCTCATTCTCATGCCATCTCTCCCTCTCATAGAGCCTCCCCCTTAGAACTTCCATGAAACACTTTGTGGCTTGAGGAATGGGTTAGATCTTGGAGAAGGAGAATATGGAAAGAAAGATTGGAGGGCACTTTTTTTGTTAAGGTAAGTGGATTACTACCCTTTTTGCATTAAGTTGTATGACATGAAACTGAAAGTATGTAATTTAAGTATGAATTTCTATGAACAAAGTGTGAAGTGAAGCATGTATGTTTGTGTTCTGTTTTCCAACAATTAGGTCTTCTTTGTATGATAAGTTGGGCACTGTTACCAATTTTTTGGATCCTTAAATTATGTGGAATGATACTTGTGTAAACCTAGTTTAGGATAGAAAAGGGTTTATGTTTTTATTTTGTATGCATTTGAAGTTATGAAATAGTCTTTGGAATGTGTCATACTTGTAATGTGCTTTTCCAATAAATTTACCTGTTTTTGTGATGTGGTTTTGTAAAAGTAAATGATATCCGATTGGCCTCAAATTATAACTATTGGAAAGATCTATGAATCTACTTTGAGTTTGGTGTTTATGACTATTTGAGATTAATGATAATTTGGAATATATTCTATGTTTTATGCATATATGTCACTGTTAGCAGACTGTGATAATTTTCAGGAATACTACTTCTGTTACATTACGAGTTTGACTAAGAAATTGAAGTCCAAATGATGCAAAACCACTACCATTGAAAATATTTATGAGTCTGTTTCAATGTTCATGTTTATATCTTTCTCTGATTCTTCATGTATATAAAGTTATATCTCGAAAAATGCCAGTAGGTCATTGTGGATAGTTTTGGTAAAAATATAGAACTAATGTCTCCGATGTCAAGAGTTTTGACCAACCAAATGAGGTTCGTTTTCTTCCAAACCATTGCCGTTTGAAATTTTTTTGAGTAAGCTTGATATCATATGTTTAGAAATTGTTTAAATTCTTCCTAATTTGAGAGTTATATGATTAATTGTAACAATATGTTACTGTGGATAGCTTTTATAAAACTTATAATTTATTCATCTGTCGCCACTGATTTTGACTGAGAAAAATTTTCTTCCAAACTATTTCCATTTGAATGGTTCATAAGTAAGCTTCAATTCACATGTTGAGCACCTTTCAAAATTCCTTCTTGATTGTGAGTTATGAAGTAAATTTTAAAGACATGTCATTGCCTAAAATTTGGGAAGTGTGACATTGACACTGAGTTTCTATGACTCTGATAATGTATGATGTTGATACTGTTACTCTGTGACACTAATACAGATATTTTGTGATATTGATGATATTATCATATGTTACTGATATCATTACCCTGTGATTGTGATACTGAGATTCTGTTAAATGAATAATGAATACTGTAAAATGTGATATGAACACTGCGCAATGGGTCCTCCATTGGTAGTGGATACTATAATTTCTGTTGTATTGATATTGTTATGCGTAATATGATCATTATGCAATGGGTCCTCCATTGATAGTGAACTTTTTGATTCTGCTATATAAATATTGATATCTGATCGCTACACAATGGGTCCTCCATTGATAGTGGATACTGTGATTCTGTTATATTGGTATTGTTATGTCGTGACCGCTACACAATGAGCCCTCTATTGGTAGTGAATATTCTGACTCTATTATAAGAAAACTGATATTTTGTGATATGACCACTACGCAATGGATCCCCCATTGGTAGTTGGGTATATTGTACCTCGACTCCTATGATAGGAGTGGTGTTGAGAGGTAACTGTAAATAACTGGGAGGGTCAAGCCCCCCAATTGTCATAGGCACTATGCATTAGGTCTTCCAATGGTAGTGTAACGCTCTCCCACCTGAGGGCATAAGGAGATGGTCGTGTCTTGCAAGGCTGCAACCTATCGAAAACCCCAAGGCGCGCTGGGGATTGTGTGCGTGAGTGAGGGCATTACGAAGTGAGCCCCCCACTTGTCATTGTCTTCCCTCCTGAATGAGGGTAGAAGTCCCAAGTTCATGAATGGCTTAACATGATCGATGTGGCTTCTACTTCGGGAGAGTAACTTAATCTATTCTGCTTGTCTGAATTCTGTATTATGTAAGAACATCAGACTGTAACTGTAATATGCATAAATGTTGATGTCATCTTGAGAATGCTCTGTTAACTGAGTCATACCCTCTTTATACAACATTCATATGTACTCTGATATGTGACCATACTCTGTGAGACAAATGCGATTTCTGATGAACTATGGGCGTGCTATTATGTATTTACTGATAGTCAGGAATGCAAGGGAAGTGATCTACTTTCTGAGCTTATTGTTCACTCCTCTTATTTCATCTGTGTAGAGTGATAGTGCTTGACCACGTGCAACAAGTACCTGACCGATGATAGCAGGCGTTCGGAGTTCATATGGGTTCAGGATTTCACTTTTTGTCGTTGTAGGTGTCGGGTGGCATTGCCACGTGTTGTTCTGTTTGATGTAATGTTTTGAGTTTAATGTTAGGCTTGTAATCCTTAAACTTTATTTTAAAGACTTTGGAAATTGAATGAAAGTCAATGGTTTTAATTTATTCAATTTTATTTTGTGCTTAGTGGATGAGTTTTTATTTTCTCGTGGCTTGCTTTGATTTCGCGCTTTTCGCACTTGTTGATGCCACTCCCACCTTAGTGATGTATGCGACCTCTAGTCGCAATCCTGCACTCTGTCACCCTCCGATATGGGACGGTAGGGGTCAGGGGCGGGGTCGTGACATCATTCTCTCTTCTTCTTCTCTCTTTCTTTCTCTCTCTTCTTTCTCCCTTTCTCTCTCCTCCTCTGCTCGAACTCAAGGCGGGTTCGAGCCAGCCCATCTCCTTCTCCCCCTCTCCCTCTATCTCCTCCTTTGCTCAAACCCAGGGCTGGTCCAAGCCTCCCCCTCTCTCTCTCCTCCTCTGCTCTAACACGGCAGGTCCGAGCTCCCCCTCTCCTTCTCCCTTCTTCTCTCTCTCATCCAAATCTTGGACCCGCACCTAGGGCAAGCCTAGTTACTCTCTCCCCCTATCTCTCTTGTCTCTTTCTCTCCCCTCTCACTCGCGGCACGGACCCGCACCTTAGGTGGGTCCGTCCCAATCTCTCTCTTACTCTCCTCCACTCTCTCTCTCTCTCCCACTCGGGTCACATACCTACACCTTAGGCGGGTTTGCCCCTCTCTCTACTCTCTCATCTGCCCCTCTTTCTCTCGTCCACTCTCTCATCCACCCCTTTCTCCCATCAATTCTCTTGTTCGCCCCTCTCTCCCTCTCGTTTAGAGCTCGGATTTGGACGTTAGGAGGGTCCACTTCTTTACTCCGTACTCTCTCATCTCCTCTATTTCCTCACCTCCCCATAGAGCCCGTACCCGCACCATAGGCGGGTCCATCCCTCATTCATCCCTTCTTACTCTCTCTTGTCCTAATCGTCAACCTAAGAGGCCCGGACTCACACGATAGGTGGGTCCATCCTCCTTTAATCCCTTCATCCATTTTTCTCTCACTCTAAACACTTTCTTCTCTCTCTCTTTTAACCCATATACCCATCTTTCATTTATTCCTTTTATTTTGCCTTTATTTTATACCTTCATTTTCTTCTCTTTTCATTGTTTCTTTCACTCTCGAGCACTCAATTCATAATCTTCTTGAGATAGGGCCCTAGGGTTCTAAGCCTTGGACTGCAACTTTAACCACCAGCTCGTGCACTGTAGTTGGGTTATAAGAGACATTAATTCTCTTACACTCGGTCACTCAGGTTGGGGTCATCCTGAGTCAACTTTTCTTAGAGTTTTAATCCTTTCACTACTCTAACCACTGAGTCACACAGTGTTCGGGTTGTGAGGGGCTTTCATCTCTCTCTCTCTCTCACACACACACACACTTTCTTCTCTCCCTTAATCACTTTTAGGAGGCTCTTTGGGTTAGTGACATAATTATAAGCTCAGTCTTGTAACTCCACTCTTCAAACCCTCCGGGTACCAAGGCTTCAAGCTTGGTGCTTTTCCTTGTCTTTGGTATTACCTCTTGGCAGAGGTTATGTCGAAAGGTTGCTCAATTTTTTAGTCATGCCTTTAGTTCTTTTACTTCTTCGTCTTCTTCTTCTTCTACTTCTTCTTCTTCTCATCTCTAAAGTAAACTCTCATAAACTCATTCTTATTATCTTCTTTCTTCTCTTTCTTACATATTATTCTTATCACTATACCCCCAAAACTAGAGCCATTAACCCATAAAGCACATCAAAGAGGAGTTTATTTTAAGTGGATTTCATTAGCAGTTTTTTTGTGAGAGTCCAGGTGGAGTGTCAAGTTTAGAGAGGGGGCCGAATTTAAACCGCGATGTTGAAGAGCCAGGGCGCTTTCGTTCATTGATCGAAGAGGACAATAGCCTGGGCGTATCCCACGAACTCAACTGTGGTTAGATAGGTGTTCGAGTCCACCTCTTTATCATTTTAAAATCCCCTCACTGTTGGAAATACCTATCTGCGTGTGACATGAGAGGTGCACATGCGCACGTGCGGTCAAGCAGTTGTCTGAGAGGGGTCAATCGAACCTGAGTCCCCGAGAGAGCCCGAGTGAGGAAGATCCAGGCCCAACCAACTGGCGACTCCACTGGGGATACGTCACCCTATAGTTGATATGGTATGCTCTCAAACCAACATTCAATCTCACTATTTCAACATACCCACATTCGTGAATGTACCTATGGGAAGTAAGATTCTTCAATATATTACTCTAATTTATCTCTTGAGTCGTCTTTCAAACCTTCACACCCGGGCTCAGGTCCAAGAAAACTCGGGAAAGGGTCCTCAAATGCCGTGTTCCCTCTCTATTGGCATCAATGGCAAGTCCATTGGTGCCAACTGCATGAGCGGTTCTAAAACCGCCTCCCTTCATGCTCACACTGCTACTGGCGGACTCTCCACCAGTCATAAGCTGAAGAGTGGTTCTAAGACCACTACCTCGCCTCATTTGGTTGGTTCTTCTAAGACTACCACTTCAGTGGGTAACCACAAGGTCACCTCATCTCTACTCCACACAGGCAGTACTGATATTGGTATGATGCTCCACACACATCATGCTGGTGGTTCCATCGCCAGATCATCTAACTCGAAAGGCTCCAAAGCCATTCCACACAAACTTACACATGTCACGGCAAATGGCTCAATCATTGCAGTGATAAATCCGGGTTAAGCCAAAGCTACCCCCGACCACCTCACCTGCTTCGGGTCTCTTGGGACTCAGACCTATTAAAAGTGGATCTCAAACCACTGGTTCATTGCATAATACTCACTTACCTTAGGGCAACTCAAATGTTGTAACCCAAAGAGCACACGACCCATGACTCAATCTAAGGTCACGAACAAATATGCACATGCTTGCAAACCAAAGTGGTCCTAAGACTGCTACAACTGTAAAGGTAGGCATTCCGAATGCCAGACCTCTCACTTCACTAAGGGTTGGCCCCCAAGCCACCCCCAACACTTTTGCGGATCGTGCACACACATGCAGGTCCGATTGCTTTTGTCTTCAAGGGGAAGGGAGCAGTACACGCTTCCTTTGAGCACACTCTTGTCCACTCCTTCTACTTCATATGCACGAGCCGGCCCTCAAGGTTGGACTTGGGGCAAAATTACGCCCCCTAAGCTAATGGAGTTGTCCCTCCCCTCTTCAAACAAAACTAAAATTCCAAAGACGACATTGAGCTCCCTACTCCCGGGGCACCATGCTTTACCTAAATTGATTGACTTCGTTCTAGTCTACTTTAGATAGGCCAATCAAGCAGGATTCCATGCCAAATTCCAGTCACTGGATTTGTTAGAGTTGAATAATGAAGCAACATAAAGGCATGAAAGTGCCGCTCATAAGAAAGAAGTCAAAGTCTTCAACCTCAGAAGACTTATTGAAGAAAAACCCACTTTACCTGTTGTGAACTGTAGTGCAGCATTGTTCAATGCTCAACTTTTAAGGTGCCGGAAGAGGAATCTGATCAGACTGAACCACGACCACAAGGCCGTCTTGAGCCACAACAAAAGGAAATATGGCCCTAAGGTCGTCAAGAGCCTATTAGGCTCGAGCCATGGCCCTAAGGCCGTCTCGAGCCATGGCCCCAAGGCCGTCTCGAGCCATGGCCCCAAGGCCGTCTCGAGCCATGTTTAACTCAACTACGGCTCCAAGGCCGTCAAGAGCCAGTAATCATCTGATCTTTAAGGTAATCTCAAATCCAATCAGGGTAGCTTGAAACACTGTTAAACTGGATTGCCAGATCAGGGCACGAAGCGAACAAGGACTACTCCCACCCCTGAGTCACTCAGCTCTGAAGAACGAGCTGATGTAATGTTGGTTAGTCAAGATGGTGACGATCCTGAAGAACCGATGGCACGCGTTAATGAAACCCTGAACCATATCTTGGATAGGTTTAAAGAGCTAGAAAATGCTCGACCAATCAGGGTATCTTCACATCATGGAGAAAATCCCCCTTTGAACCTCAGGTGGAAGAAGAAGAGCGAAGACCTCCACCTCCTCCTATAGCTCAAACATCACGACCTCTAATTCCCTCAATCTTTCTTGATGGTCAACCGATTGTAACCTCTCAAGACATTTCCCTAGTAGTTACCCAGAAAGACAATCAAAACATTATCAATCAAAGCATTCAGTGCTTACAAGTCTCAAAGGCCCATGAAAATGCTCATTATAAGAAGCTTTACCCGCCCTTCATCGATCAAGTCCCTTTTCCCCTAGGCTACCAAAAAGGAAGACTGCTTATCTTTGATGGCACCGGCTCACCCCAACTACATGTGGCACACTTCGTATCAACATGTCAAGAGTCAACTTCCAATTCCAAATTGCTTCTTCGACAGTTTGTAGAAACACTAGTTGGGCCTTCCTTCAAATGGTATGCGTGCTTAGCTCTGAAGTCTAATCACTCCTAGGAAGAGATGGAATATCTATTCTACAAAGTATTTTATGAAGTCAAGCGAGAAGTTCAAGCCATAGAACTTTTCACTATGACTCAAAGGGTGAATGAACTAGTAAACGAATACATCCAGAGATGGAGGGATCTCACGATGTACCAAAGTAACCCCATTCCTGAGATCGATATTGTGCAAACATGCATTAGGAACATGAAGAAGGAAATCTCCCTTCATGTCGAAGCCACACAACATGCATTAGGAACATGAAGAAGGAAATCTCCCTTCATGTCAAATATTCTAACACTACTACTTTCTTAGACATAATCTCAAGGGTAGTAAAGATTGTAAGTTAAACACCATTATGGAACTCAGGCTCAGACCTCAGGGGGAGGTCAAGGTCAAATCTTCACTAATAATAGGTCTAACTCTTACACTGGCAAGCAAAGAGACACAGTCAGGACAACGGTTACTGCTACACCCATTCTTCCCAAACCTCCTATTGTCAATGTACCTCTCAAGACATTAGATAATTCGTGGGGAATAATACCATTCAAGGTTCAAGGGGAACCCCAACAACAACAATTCCAACCTCATGCCTATAACAGGGTGCCTCCACCTCCAAACCTATACCAACCTAATTACTTTGAGCAAAGGTTGAACAAGCAATATAGTTTTAACAAAGCTTGGGTACCAGTCCTGTTGAAGATGCTATTGGAACAAGGTATGATAGTTATTCTTGAGCCTAAATACTAGACCAAGTGGGGCTTACCAATAACAAGAATTATTGTGCCTATCATCGGATGCTGAGTCATCCTGTGCAAGACTGCTTCCATCTTAAGGACCACGTTGAAGCCCTGATTCAGAACATACAAATTCATTTAGATAGTCTCAGAAAAGCTTTCGAGACTGCAGAAGTTTCTCATGTGGTAACCGTTGAAGAAGAACGAGTGCAGACATTGCAAACAGAACAAGTACCATTTGACCTTTTTCCAGGCCTTTGTACAATGATGGCATTACAAGGGTTGATTACCCCGCTCTCATCAAGACAACCCAAACATTTGATTCAAGGAACTGAAAATCTTTGGTGCCCATTTCATCAAGTGTGGGGCCATGAGATATCTCAGTGTTCGAGTTTCAGAACATTCATATCAAAGTCCATAGCTGAAAAATGAATTATTGTGAATATACCAATCCAAACCCATGAACCACCTAATTCAATAACTACTGAAAATGCCACCAAGACACCTTCTACTTCCCACAATGAAAAGGAAGAAGGGAGAGTTCAATCAAATGAGTCAAAGAAAGCAGGTGAAACAATAGAGGCTTCACACATGATCACAGTTCAAGAGGAACAGCCTCACAGTGTTCCCATGGATGAAGTGTCCCCTGACATGTTTCTCACCATCTTTGATATGTTTGTACAATAAGAACTGATTCATCCTTGCTTGACTAAGAAGCCAAAATACTTAAAGGAGGAGTGTAAGGATTTATGAAGTCAGTATCATCAGATGAAGGGACATGACTTATTCCATTGTTGGGGATTTTGAGCCATCTTAGATGAGTTTATAAGAAATGGTGAAGTGTTCATAGCTAACACACCACCTACACATCAAAAGGTTGCTCAATAGTTTGAAGCCTTATTACATAAGATAGTTGAGAAGGTTCATGCTCTTAGTCATGAAATCTCGGAAGCTCATGTTCCCCAAGCCCCTATCAAAGTACCCGAGACATGGCAGGAACACCATGGTCATGGTAAGATGAAAAGCCTCAGGAGGGAGACCATTCGGCAAGCCAATAGGATATCTATGCCACAAACTCGTAAGATCTTACCCCTTAAGAAAAAGAAGAAGAGTAAACGACCTTCGAATGCTCTGTACCGAAAAGTAAAACTTCCCCAAATCCCAATTGAAGCGGCATTCCTTCCCCCTATTGCCCCTCTTCCCACCTTGTATGATTTCATCCCAAGGTAAGTCATTTATGCTGAGAGTGCTCAATACATAACTATGCAAGCATTTCAAAACCCTTCCAATATGGGTGAGGACGTTAAAAGCACCCCAGAACAATCTGACATAGGTTCAGACTCTAAAAACACCCCTCAATGGTCCAACAATTACAACATTAAAATATCCTCCATTACATCCAATGAGAGTGGAGATATTAAAAGCCTCTTTGAGTCAATTCCGTTGATGGCCCCAAAAGCTACCTGATTCTGTCCAATTCAAGTGATGCCCCTAAATGCTCTATCCCTTCTTCTATATCCAAATTTTCAAACCTTCTTCTCTTTCACAACCTCTCTCTGAACTCACTTTGGAATGCCCGAACTTTGACGCTCTTAATGAATAGCTCAAACTCTGTAATACCAATAAACGGCATAGCAAGCAATTAAGGAAGATGGTTGCCCAAAAGGCCGAATTCTTGAGTGTTGGAGATGTTATGGCCTTTGCCACTAAAAAGCATAAGCCTTGCCCTACTTCAGAAGAGGTATTCAATCGGCTTCTAAATCCAAAGCCTAAGAAGAAGTCTAAATGGCCTGCAGAGCCCGACTTGGGGGAATTATGGAAGAACTCGAAGGGAGAAAGTTTTTCAAGTTATGAAGCATGCCACGTTGGTTTTTCATGAGGGAAACACAATAGTTGTAGTTGACAGGATGAGGTTGAGATCAGGAAAGAGACTTTAACCAATTCAAAGGCCAGCTTTACCTAAACTCCTGAGGTATGTCAGACCACCACTGGTTCCCTCTCCAGACTCACCTAATCCCATTCAAGAACCACCCTCTCTTCTAAAATACCATGGACCACCATTAGTCCCTTACCCAAATCCTTCACCATCTTTCTTTAAAAATCTTGAACATCACAATCTTCATCTTGTCTTGTCTTATCGACACCTACTCCAGCTGTGCAACCTAGCCGCTCTCTCTTCGTTCTCCCATATCTACAACTGACCCTTCATTGACGGCTATAGCAAACCATTCCCCTCCAAAAGCCACTCCATTACCACATGTCCCTCCGAAACTAGTGGTGAACCAAGGAGTTGTCTTTCCTAGAATCAACAAAGTCAAATACGATATTATTGGGCACTTGAGGAGACTCCCTGCTCTCTTTAGTGTCTATGATGCTCTCATGTTATCAAATGACTTTCGTATGACCTTAATACAAGATCTTTCCTAGCCTGAAGTGTATGAAACTGAGATTGAGAAAATTGAGGTAGACCTTGCAATCATTAAAAGTTGCATGGCAATCACTTTCTCTAATGATGACCTTCAGTCAGGTGAAAGGTTTCATAACTGGTGAACTGCATGCTTGCCAAATCAACCAGATCATGTTGGGTGGGGGATCCGCAATGAATCTTATGCCTAAGAGAATACTTACCCGAATTGCGATGGGTGTTGAACAACTTGAGCCAACAAGCCTAACAGTTCAAGGACTCAATCAGCTAGGGGAGAAACCGGCTGTTGTTATTCGCCTCAAGCTCAAAATTGGGGATTTGAATGCTTCTACTCTATTTCATGTGATTGAGATACACACTTCCTATAACATTCTTCTAGGTCGTCCCAGACTACATGACCATAGGGTAGGTCCATCCACCATTCATCAATGCTTCAAATATAGCCAAGATGGAAGGAAACACATGGCCTATACTGATAAAAGACCATTTCCCATTGCTGAGTCGCACTATATTGACGCGAAGTATTATTTTACAAATCCAATGAGATCTCAAGAATTAATGTTACATATGAAAACCATTACAAGCCCTAACCTGAGAGAGACTGCTGAAACCTCTCGTGAAGATGTGGAGGACATGGTAGGATCACTTAATCACATGTTTCAAGAAGAGAAAAGATGCGGAAAAGAGATTCTCTTGACCCCCATTGATGGAAATTTACCAAACTCCCCAGAAGAAGTGATGCCACAGAGTCATAAAGAGCAAGCTTCATCCTCTACCCCACCCTCACAAGAACCCATTCTAGTGGTGGCTCAAATCAAACAAGTCAAGAAGAAGGAAACCACTGACTTGATCCTTCTAACACCTACAGTCACTTATGCTCATGGTGACATAAAGGTGTTACGTATCCCCATTCCATTTCTAGAAGTTGAGGTTGCTCGTCAAGTTGAGACAGACCAGATATCTGACCAAAAGGTCTTGCACATTTCAGTCTCTTTAAGAGAGGATAATGATGCTTACTTTGCTCCCCAAGTCAACTATGCATCAAATCAGCCTAATATATTTCAAATACCAGATGTTTTACGCATAGAGGAGAATGATGCTCACCTCATACTCCCAACCCCTCTTTAGCATGATCAATTCAAGGTCTTGCAAATCCTCGAGGTTTTGCATATCCCATTCCCCAAAAGTGAGGAGGATAATGCTTACTTCACCTCTTCAGCTCCTTACCAGCAAGGTCACCCTAAAGTCATACAAATCCACGAGGTCTTGCATGCCCCAGTCCCAGAAGGGGAGGAAGATAGTGCTTACCTCGCTAACCAAGCTAGCTACATGCATGAATCTCAAAAGGTCTTGCTCTTCCCAACCTTTGTCATGGAGACTCAGGTTACTCATCAAATCATAAAATATAGTCCTCCTCTCCTTTCCAATGATTTCATCGGCACACCCGAACAGTAATATGAAGTTTGAAGACAAGCTACTATTGCTGAATAGAAAGAGCAAGTTCAGGATTTGCTCAATCAGGTTGAAGTTATAAGAAAGGGAAAAGCTAAGGTGAAAGAAGTGGCACCTCCAAATCCTTTTTCCGTTACACCCCAGAAACCTGGGACATTGGTACTCAAAAGTGATCTCAGAGTCACTCTTCTATAAATGCGTTGGTGATGCCAAAATGGAATTTGTACAGCCATAAAGCTCATCAGATTATTAAAAAGATGGATTACGAACCTGTGATGAATCATGGGTTAAATGATGGTAAAGAGATGTTAGCACCTTTTACAGTTATCGAAACCACGACATCTTAGCATACTAAAAAATATGGCCTTGGTTACCCGGGGCACACTAGTTTACCTCCATAGCTATTCTTCGCTAACCAAATATCTCATGTGATGGTATCTCAAGAAGAGTCACTATCTCCCCTTGAATCCATCCTTGAAGAAGTTATTCCCTTGAAATCTCAAGAAGAAGTGGAAGTTGTTTGAACTTCTCAAGAACCTGAGAGTTATGGGGTGAAGGAGATAAAAGAGGGATCATTGCTCATAGAGAAAAAATTTGAAGTGCTTGAAGTGGATGAACATACTTCTGATTCTCTACACCTTGATGAGGAAGAAATCGAAGAAGCACTAGAGGTCTTGGAAGATGGTGGTCAAGCCACAACCGATGATTTGGAACAGGTGAACTTTGATGATGAAGCTAACCCTAGACCCACTTTGATCTCAACTATCATGTCTCCCAAAGAGAAGGAGGAGTACAATGCATTCTTGCGAGCCAATCAAGATTTCTTTTCTTGGAATTATTAGAAGATGCCCAGTCTTGAACCTCAGGTTGTAGTTCATAGGCTGGGGATTGACCCATCCTTTAAGCTTGTCAAGCAGAAATCAAGGAGGTTTCAAGCTGACTTGGAAATCCAGATCGAGGCAGAGGTGAACAAGCTTAAGACAACAAATTTCATAAGAGAAGTCAAGTACCAAAAGTGGCTAGCCAATGTTGTGCTAGTCAAGAAGAAGAATGGTCAGATCAGGGTATGTATTGACTTCCGTGACTTAAATGTGGCTTGTCCTAAAGATGACTTCCCACTTCCTTTCACTGAACTACTGATCAACTCAATAGCCATTTGTCAGGCCTTCTCCTTTATGAATGGTTATTCGAGGTATAACTAGATAAGGATGACATCAGAAGATGAAGAGTATACTGCCTTCCTGACTCCCAAAGGGGTTTTATGTTATACAGTGATGCCTTTCGGTCTCAAAAATGCTAGATGCACCTATCAAAGGGCTATGACCATTGTCTTCAAAGATATGTTGCATGAAGAAGTGGAATGCTACGTAGATGATCTTATAGTAAAGCCCAATGAAAGGAGTAGTCATATCCAAAATCTTGAGAAAGTCCTTGAAATACTTTGTCTTCACTAACTCAAGATGAATCCCTTGATGTGTGCCTTTGATGTATGATCATGGAAGTTCTTTATATTCATTGTCAGGTATTGAGGCTTAGAGATCGAACCTGTTAAAATTAAAGCTATTCAAGAGATGTCATCTTCGAGGAATCCGCAAAAGCTCAGATCTCTTCAAGACAAGCTTGCGTATATCTAGAGCTTCATATCAAACCATTCAAGATGGTGTAAAACCTTCTCTTGCCCGTTAGGAAAAGACGTGACTTTCAAGTAGGACGAAGCATGTCAAATAGCTTTTGGGGACATCAAGAATTACTTGTTGAAACCTCATGTTCTCTCTACTCCAATCTCAGGAAAGACCCTCATCTTATATGTGACTGCATTAGATGAGTCACACGGTGCATTGCTACCGCAAACAATGATGAAGGAAAGGAGACGAATTTGTACTATCTGAGCTGAAGAATGCAAGGAGTTGAGAAGAATTATTCCCCCATTGAAAATATGTGTTTATCCCTGATATTTGCAGTTCAAAAGCTCAAAAACTATCTGTTTACACACTCGGTTCAGCTCATCTCTCGAGCTGACCCCATTAAGTTTCTCATGTCACGCCCTTGTCTGTCGGGTTGACTTGCGATATGTTCATTACTCCACATGGAGTTTGACATCACATATGTGCCGCAAAAAGCTATTAAAGGTCAAGCCCTTGCAGATTTCTTAGCTACACACCCTGTCCCAGTTGATTCTCCCTTATCTGATAATTTACTAGATGAAGAAGTATTTCATGTTGAAGCTTCATGTGATTGGAAGATGCACTTTGATGAGGCCTTTCAGTCTAAAAGAGGTGGTGCCGGGTAGTGTTCTCCACCCCTCGTGACGGTCTTGTCCCACTATCATTCTCTCTTCTAGAGATAGAGTCTCATAATAAAGCAGAATATCAGGTATTCATCATAGGCTTGGAGATTGCTTCCCACATGAACTAGAAATACTTGGCCATTTACGGAGATTTAGAGTTGGTAATCAAGCAGCTCAAAGGGGTATATGACTTAAGGAAGGAAAACCTTAAGCCTTATTTCAATACTGCCAAGACACTAATGGCAGAATTTGAAGGAGTTGCTCTTGAGCACGTGCCACAAAGGCTTAATGCACAAGCTGAAACGCTCGCCAAGGTGGAAGCAACTATTCAAATCCCACTAAAAGATCTCACACTAATATGGGTAGCTGAATGGAGATATGTTGACTTCGTCAAGAAACTGAAGCAAAGATTAGATGGATTTATTTGAGGAGTACCCTCCTTATCCATTCAGGGCACTAATTGCAACAAGAAAGGTCATGCAAGCCTCGAACAGTTCTCAAAAACCTCATGTGATCAAAGAGAAATGAGAAGAAAAGTCAGAGTTTTAGGATCCCTTGTGTGCAGAAGTGGAGCCAGTGATCGACTGGCGAACCCCTTTAAAAGACTACTTACAGCACAATCGACTTCTTGACAACCCCAATGAACGTAACAAGATTCGAAGTTTAGCCACACGATACGTGTGGCGCAACCGTATCTTGTTCTAAATCTCTTACAATGACATGCTGCTTAGGTGCATTGATCAGAAAGATGTAAACCATATACTAAAGGAAGTTTACGCTAGAGTTTGTGGGCTGCATCTGTCGGGCGCTAAGCTGTACAATAGAATCATCTGGATAGGCAATTACTAGCCTAGTATGAGCGATGATTCACTTATGTTTGCAAGAAATTGTCAGGTTTTCCAGATTCATTTGAGCTTCATTCGTCAAGCTCCTGAGCCTGTTCATCTGACAGTAGCATCATGGCCTTTCGCTCAGTGGGGTATGGATATCGTGGGTTTGGGGCATGCTTTTATACTTGCTGCCACTGACTACTTCTCTAAATGAGCTGAAGCTATCACTCTCAAGAAAGTCCCAGGACTCACAATGGCCAATTTTGTGCATCACAATATCATTTATAGATTCGGTGTGCCTGACTGAATCACCTAAGACAATTGTCCTCAGTTTCAAAGCCATCGCATAGACTTCATGGTTAATCAGTTTGGGTTTAAATGGAAGTATTCGACCATGTACCATCCAAGAGCTAATGGTCTGACCGAAGATTTTAACAATACCATGTGTGATGCCCAGAGAAAGTTCATTTTCGACACAAAGATAGATTGGCATGAACGACTTCCTGAGGTCTTGTGGCCTTATCGTGTTATAGCTCGCGGTCCAATTCAATCGACACCCTATTCTTTGATATATGGGAGTGAGGATGTGTTTCCTTTGGAAATTTAGTTACCCTCACTCAGAATCTCTCCATTATGGAAAGGGGAATTGGTCTTAACAGTTTGAACCAAAATGAGATGGGTCATTTGTGGTGAAGAAAGCTTTTCCTAATGCCTATGTATTGGTTAACGTTGAAGGTGAAGAAGCTATGCTCCCAATTAATGGGAGATACTTGAAAAAGTATTGTTCACAGACCTCGGTCCAAGTCACACGACCTTAAACTACGTGGCATTGGTCCAAGCCGCATGACCTTAAACTAAGTGGCAACGGTCCAAGCTGCACGACCTTAAAATGCGTGGCATCAGTCCACGTCGCATGACCCCTACACTACATGGCATTAGTCGCTGCAAGACCTTAAAGTGCATAGCACATTGTTATACGCCATTTTTTATGTACTTGTATTCCTGAGTCGCATAAAGAGAGAGCCAATGATAACATGGTCCTGTTCGTACTCAAGATACCGTCAAACCATGGGAAAACTGCAAAATAAGCCTAAAAATAGGAATCCTTGAAACAAACACTGGAATGGTCTCCGAAAGAATGTAAATGGTATTTTGGGATTCCTGAAGGATGCTCACAAAGTTTCGTTACATTCCAATGAGATTTGACAATGATCATGCCGAAACTCAATTCTTAAATCCAACTCCTATCGTGCTGAAAAGAGACCTTGTAATTATAACCCCATTTTTTGAGCTTCAAAACAATACCAGACCACCTCCATCAGATCTAGAGCATAAAAAAACCCCCAAGGATTAAATTTGAGCTTAATCAGACCTTTCAAAAGCTAAGCTCAAATTACCACTAACGGGTAAGTTTCATATTGTTGCGGTGCGGCCTTAGTAAACTAGTTGCCATATCGGGAAACTATATTTTCCTCCCCTCGGGATGCTCGTTTAGAATTGGATCAAGCTAAGAATTGGTCATGAGCTAGACCTAGACGGCCTAGTCATTTTGACATATGGCACGCACCATGATGTGGTCCAAGATGAGAGAACTTATAGAAAGACGGTGGGCCCAAAAGCATGAAAATCAGAATTTTTGAAAAAGGACATCTCGTACTTCGAGAGGACATAACCTGAGATCTGAGTGTCGGATTGATGAAAACATGGGTTCGTTGCGAGCACATCGAGAAGAGGTAATTTTGGTATAATATTTGCATTCAACTAAATGTTGGATAGTATGAATTTCAAGGTTGAAGATGACAATACTTTTCTGGTCCTCAGAATCCCATTTATGGTGACTTCCTAGATTTGAAATTTACTCAAGAAGATCAAGTCGGATAAAACTTGATGCAGATTGATCATGACAGTGTTCTCTTCAAATCAAGATCAAAAAGAGGATTTGGAACACCATAGATCGCACTACATTAGTGATCAAAAGCTATAGACGTGGCCAGATTTTCACCCTTATAAAAGTTCATTTCAAGGTGATCAAAGGACATCAAAATGTTTAGAATCAATAAAGCATCAATTCTACCACTGGATCGTCCCAACCACTGCCACAAGAGTCCGAAAAAGCTTCCGAAGTCTAGCAATGGCGAGAGGCCCCTCAAGTAGGGATGGTTTCATCCTTAGCCCAAAAGATTTAAGGGGTATTTTCAAATGCACATTGCAAGTTCTACAGTAAAAAGAACGATACGACACATTAAAGTTTGAGGAGAGTTCGTGTCCAAACGATGCTGGGAGACAGTCAAAGGGCTTCGTGACTGTTGTAAGTGGGCGATTGCTCGGGTATGTCCCCAAACCTGCAAATGACGAGGTAAGAGTCCAGAACACATCCTCGTCAAAAAATATCTCTTATTGTTGGTTTCTATATGCATAAAGAAGAGTGCATGCGTACACTTAAAATATGTTTCCCACACATACCCCTTGCGGTTGTTTGAGAGAGGGTTTTCCCTCACCAAGAAAACCAGGCCTCGACCACACACGTCCTGGTGGCATCACATTAAATTGCATCACACACAGTCTCAAAGGCGCGACCTTAAAATTGCCTCCATTAAGTCTTTGTGGATGACATTAAAATACACCAACTTTATGGTCTCAAAGGCACGACCTTAAAACTTGCCTCCATTAGGTCTTGGTGGATGACCTTAAAACACACCAATTGACGGTCATGATGGCATGACCTTAAATACGCCTCCCCATGGTCAAGGCAGCATGACCTTAAAATTACCTCCTCAAAAAGATGGACATGACGGAAACCCGCAAGGGCGTCATGGGTGAAAGAGTCAAAGAAAAGAAAAAGAAAAATGATGGGTGTAATAGTAACACCAACTATTGCGAGCAAAATATGTTAAAATAAAGAAAAGAAAAATGGGCACGATGAAAACCCGTAAGGGGATCGTGAGTAAAAATGTAACAATAGCAGACATGGTGATGAAAACCCTAGAGGGCATTCAAGTCATATGAGGTGGAGTTCAAATTCACTCCCATGTGAAGCAGGACTCTCAATTCGTTTATTACACCCTTAGGAAGGAGACAAAGGTTGGTCATAAAAGATAAGAGAAAGGTGCATATTATAAAGCAAAAGAAGTAGACAAGTCGAAGATGAAAGACAATAATATTCATTCCATAGAAAAATAGAGGTTACAAGTTGCAGGCTTGCTACCTCAAGATACATAAATTAACATTTACTACAAAAGTAAAGATTCATCAGTGGAGGCAAATGAAAGACATATGCGGCTAGCAAAATGGAGACCACAAGTTGCAGGTTTGTGGCCTCTAAATACAAGAGCAAAGAGAAATAAACAAACAGGATTGTATGGTCGTGGCATCACACCTTAAGAAAAAGCTAGAAAGAAGAAAGTCTTGTCTACAAAAAGGAAAAAAAGCTATGGTTGTCTGCCTTGAAGAAGAGAAGGTTGAGGAATCAGTCCTTCAAGAGACTAAGTTTGAAGTAGTCCCGATGCACCTTCATTACCTTGTCTTTTAATATTGCTCCCCTAAGATGGTTGATCTTTTTGACCAAATGAGGATATTTCCCATGATCAAGTTGGGATGACAATGAGTTCTCCATTTCCTTTCAAGCCAAGCGAGAAATCCTTCTATTCCTTGGATACAACGTTCGAGAGTGGCCATATCACTCTCATTTTCAAGGAGTCCAATTTGTCTGGAGATCGAAGGCCATTTTGAAGGAGAAGGCTGAAAATCCGAATGAACAAACTGTCTCAGGGGCAAGTCGATCCTATGTCTATCCATAAATGCCTCAGTGAGGTCTAGCATGCGTAGAGACCCTGAAAGGAGTCTTAGCAAGGGCGCGATAGACAGATTCTTCTTGATAGAAACAAGTCTTCCATTTCCAAGACCTCTCTGGCCATTGAGTTATTTCTTCCATCTTTCCCTTGAATAAACCGGCACCAGGAACGAGGAAGTATGTAAGATTCTTCATCAACTTCTTCACAAAGAATGGGAACATGGCCAGCTCAGAGAAGGAGGCATGGCCAAAGAGTTGATAGGTAGATTTGAGAAGATCACACCCGATCTCCATGGTGTGGATATTAGAACTATGATAGTTAAGTCTCTTGCCTTTGTCAAGGAAAGGCAATCTTATATATGCCATAACAAGTCCTCTGTGGTTACGCCAATCAAGGCGAATGATAACTTGCCCAGAGTTAGAGGCAATGACATTGATTGGACCTTCTCTTGAGGATAGAGGCAATGATAGGGATTTGACCTTCTCTTGGTTCCCCTTATATCATAGGGGCAATAATTCCTTCTACTCCTCTCAGAATTGCTAGAGGAACCACTTCTTCAGAGGCATTCGGAATGATGATGGAATCCTCTGGAGTTTGATTTCTCTTATTCCAAAGGGTTAAAGCCCTACTCGAGCTCCGAGTGTTCATTCTACGAGGGGATGTGACTGCAAAAGAAGCTTGAAAGAAAGAAGTGAGCAATTAAGCAAGATTACCGTTTACAATGATAAGGGTTTTCAAGTGAAAGAAGAAAAGAAAGCATTAGGAATTTGGCAAAATTTCGGCAACATCTCCCCTATATGCATAGGGTTGACAAAGAAGGTATTTGGCTAATCCAAAGCACCGGAGAGATTCTCAGAAATCATAAGTCCATGGGTCAAATGCCCATCACAAAAAGTGACCCTGAAGAGCTCCCTTTTCTATCATAGGAGAGTCCAAGATTGCATAAAGATGCATAATTATTCATGAAAATGCTTAGAAATGCATGACTATGCTAAAAAATACATAATTATGCTGGAAGTGCTCAAAAGATATACCATTGTGCATAACTAGGTTAAACTATGATTGACTACGTTAGAATATGCATGAAAATGCATGATAGTGCTTAGAAGTGCTCAATGGAGTTTTAAAATGCATAGCTATGCAGTGGATGTGCTGAAAATGTTAGGTTTTGATGCAAAAATGCACTTGAAATACAAGGGGTGCATGAAGATCCTACAGAGACGCTTTAGATGCTAAGATATGCATAAAAGCATATGAGAAGGTGAAGAGTTACATGAGAATGCGAAGGGTTGTCTAAGGAAAATATTGCAAGATGATCATGGGGCCACAAGAAATATTCATGACATTTAGAGTATTTGAAAGAGGACATACATGACATGCAAGAAATATTTGGGATGGTCAAGAAATATTTGGGGTGTTGAAGAAATATATTTGGGGCATTCAAGAAATATTTTGCAAGTGTTCAAAGAAATATACTTGGGGCCAAGAAATATTAGGGATATTCAAGATATATTTGGGGTGTTCAAAGAAAAAATTCGCAATATTCTAGACATCCGTGATGCACAAGACATATGTGGTGCAAAGAAATTCGTGATGCTTAGACATATTTGTGATGCTATGTTCGTGATGCTCAAGATTGACTCATGAAGCTCAAGCATGCTCAAGATGCTCCAAGAAGGCTAAACACGCTCAAGGAGATTCAAATTATCAAGACTATGATGCTCATGCATAAAACTCAAGTATAGAGCATATAAAGAAGAAGCAAAAAACGAGATAAAGAAGCATTCAAATCATCAAGGAAAAGAAGAATGAAAGGAATAAATACCTGGGGGTTGGGATGAGTTAGCCATGATCTCTATTTCATTTATTCTTTATTCTCTCTTTTACTTACATTATTTCTTCCACTTCTTAAATACTCGATTCGGGGACTTCTTGAGATAGTGCCTTAGTGTTCTAACTCTTGGATTGCTATTTTAACCATCAGCTCGTATAGTGAAATTAAGTCATAAGATACAATGATTCTCTTACACTCGGTCAGTCCTGTCGGGGTCATCTTGAGTTAGCTTTCTTTAGAGTTCTAACCCTTTCACTACTCTAACCACCGAGTCACACAGTGTTTGGATTGTGAGGGACTTTCTTCTCTCTCTCTCTCTCTCTCTCTCTCTCTATTTCTCTTTCCCTTTATCGCTTTTAGGGGGCTCTTTGATTTAGTGACACGGTTATAGGCTTAGTCTTGTAACTCCATGTTCCAAATACTCTAGGTACCAAGGCTTCATGCCCGGTGATTTCCTTGTCTTCGATAATACCTCTTAGGAGAGGTTATGCTGGGAGGCTGCCCAATTTTATTTGGGTCGTCTCTTCCCTTCCTTCATTTTCTTCTTCTTCTTCCCCTTTTAAACCAAGATCTCATCCACTCATTATTATTCTAGTCTTTCCTCCCTCTCTTTCTTATCTCTTTAACCCCTCTACCCCCAAATTTAGAGCCATTCACCCATAAGAAGGTACATCAAAGAGGAGTACATCATATTTAGATTTCATCAGCAGTCTTCAAGAAAGAGTACATGTGAAGTGTTGAGTTTCAAGAGGGGGCACTATCTCAGAAAGTCCCTGAATCGAGTGTTAAAGAAGTCGAAGAAGTATGGTAAGTAAAACAAAGAATAAAGAAACAATGAAATAGAGATAAAATCAAACAAATAAGAAGTCAATACATGACTTGGGAAGAGAATAAGATGATTAAAATGAGAGAAAGAAGGATGAATGGGGTCAAGGGGTGATGAACCCGCCTATGGTGCGGGTCCGGACTCTAAGGGGAGATGAGGTAGTAGAGGAGATGACAGAGGATGAGGAGCGGATAGAGATAAAAGAAAGATGAGGGCGGATAGAGGTGTGTGCAAGTTGACGAGAGAGGGGGGGGGGGGGTAGATGAGATGAGAGGGGCGGATTGGGTTGAGAGAGTTGAGAGGACAGATAGGGTCAGAGAGATGAGAGGGGTGGATAGGGGTGTGAGAGTTGAGAGTGCGGATAGGGTTAGGGAAGTGCCAATGTGCATGCACTAAATGACCCCGTTTAGGTTAAACCCGCAAGGTTTTATTATCTCTCAACAAAACATTTTCAAACCTTTTAACGTTGTAACCCTCCATGCATTAAAATGCACTATTTTGGATTTGATCTTGGTCTCTGAATGAAGAAGTTGATAAATTTCAAACAATTCATGAAGACCTGGAGGGGGTGTTTCACAATTGATGGGCTGATTCCCAAAATTACTTCATTACTGGGTATGAATTCTTCATACATGGCCCCCAGCATGGGTAGTCAACCATTGAAGTACATATTGAGGAGGGTGATTCCTGCTTCGCCATGGTTAAGGTGTCAGCTGCTAGTCTTGTAGAACCAGCTTTCCAGTAAAGCTTTAATGGTGTTTGAGCGCCTGTCATAGTAACCAGCTGAACACTAGGATCATGCAGCTAAGGCGCATGCTTCTAAATCCTTGGCATGCGACTGGAGGACGTCAAACGTCCATGTGCAATATCCTTGCATGTACTGGTGCTCCCCCTCAAAGTGAAGTCCACAAGAAGCCCAATGAGGACTCTTCTTCTTCAACATTCTCTTTCCTAAAGTAGGGAGATCCTCACTTGAATCAAAATTCCTGTGAAGAGCATGACACATTGGTACACCATCTCCCTGAATCACAGGCTCACCATTTGCATCTTTATAAAGAAAAATCACGAAGCCAGAGCCAGTCAGAAGATAAGAGGGTTTGTCACGACCCCGCCCCCTCCGGAGGGCTACAGAGCGCGGGATCACGATCGGAGGTCGCGAACATCACTCAAGCGAGAGTGGCTCAACGCATATAACAGGCGAAATCAAGAGCAAACCATGGAAAATAAAACCAAAACTCCCACTAGAAACATAACAGAGTTGGATAAATTAAAACCATTCATATCCATATGCATTCTCCAAAGGTCATATACAATATCTTGAAAATACAATCCATCCAAGGCACTACAGGCCCAGCCACAAAATACATAACTTCATAAAACATCGACTGCATGGCCGACGACTAACAAATACCTTCAGAAGAACAGAGGTACACTCATCGAGCATTGGCTTTCAATCCACCAAACACGATTACCTCCCGCCGTCCTCGACCTACAACAGACAATCTACAAGAATGGAAGCAAAGGAATGAGCTAAAAAGCTCAGTAAGTAGATCACAACATCATGCTTCCCTACCTATACACATAATATCACAATAGTGCACAAGGTTCTATGCTATACTCATAAAAACAGGAGCCGTGCATCACAATTATGTCACAGTTATAGTATGATGTTTTTCATGGCAGAGTCGGCACAATTCAAATATCAGATAACACATATACACTAGCAATCCATCAGATTCAATAGATCAATACAATCAAGAGAGCATAACCACTCTCTAGCCCTATGCATCAGGCCAAACACATCACATAACTTAGGTAATTATATATCTCAGATCAATCTCGCATCTCAAGTCGATTACATATCTCAGGCGACTACCTATCTCAAGCGATGCAATTTGCACAATGCACTGGCGGGAAGTCACATATCATCTCGTGCGCACCTCACGGGCGTCACTTACCAAGTCAAGCATATAACAAAACCAGAATATCCACTACCAATGGAGGACCCATTGCGTAGTGGCCAGAAATCACAGAATAACATAATCAGAATATCCACTACCAATGGACGACCCATTGCGTAAAGGCCAAAAGAAATGCTTATAACTGTCTCAGTACATCTCACCTCATGCGCACTCAGAAGTCACATATTCCATTCAATGCAATATACCCAAAGCATGCCGAGAAATCCCATATCACCAAAGATATAACCAAGTCAACAGTCAACCGTGCAATGCACTCAAAGCATGGCAATATCTCAATATGGTCGTATATCACAGTACCTACTACCAATGGGTGGCCCATTGCGTAGCGGTCAGTATTCAGTATGACTTACAGTATCGATATCACGGTATCACATCATCACCGTTCCAATATCACAGTATCAGTGTCACAGTATCACATACCTTAGTATGATAGTATCCCACTACTGAAAACGTAGTGTTTCACATCACGAAGTAGCATATCTCATCTCATAAGCATTCTCTGATTCGGAGCATTAACAGTGTCATAGAAAGATATACATAACCTCTGATTCCTCAGGAATCTCAACTTAGTCACAACATGACAATTGAACCAAACATAGCTATCTCTCACCCTAAGGTGGTATGAAGTCAATTGATAGCCATTTGATCATCAACACTTAAGCACAACATAAATATTGGTGCTGGAATTCTCTGCATTCCACTATAGTGACATGTCCCTCTTTTCAAAGGCATAACTCTCAATGTAGAGGGCATCTCAAAATGATTTCAACATGCAACTTTAAGAAACATACCTATCTATGTAATGGCAGTAGTTTGGAAGCAATCAAGCTCCATTTGATCAATCAAATCCCTTGAAAACAGAGATCAAATCTAAATTCTACTGAAATCTGCTAACGGTGATAGATTCTCACAATTTGGACCATAACTTCCAATCTAGAGGGAATTCCAAGATAATTTATCATGCAACTTTAAGCCAACATACTGATCTTTCAATTGGCAAAGGTTTGGGAGCAATAAGACTCTATTTGGTCTGTGAAAACCCATGGCAATAGAGGCAACAATTCTGCATTTCAGTGAATCTGCTAATCAGTGACATGCCTCTACAATTCAGATCATAGCTCCCCAATCATATAGAATCAGAACTGGGTTAAAACCCAAAAATCATAATAAACTCATTTATCTTTTAAATGATTGTGATTTCGTGTCATTTGGACTTCAATAGGTCAAGAAAAATCTCAGTGCAACAAGAGTAATGTTTTTGGAAATTACCACAGTCTGCTAAATGCGACATACATGCACAAATCAATGCAGAACTTCTACAATATTGAGAATCTCAACTAGACTGAAACACCAAACTTAAATTACGCTCAAATATCTTTCCAATGATAGTGATTTGAGACAATTAGGATATCATTTTCTTAGTCAAAACCTCATTATCCAGACATGCAAAGTCCTTAGAAAATCACAGTACAGCCATGGCATACATCCAAGATCACATCATAACTTCTAAACTATACAAGATAACAGCATGAAACTAATTCTAACTTAAATTAGACTCACAAGAGTATCAATCCACCAATTTCCAGGCTCAACAGAAGTGACAATAGTCCATAGCATATCTTACAAACAAGACCCACTTCCTGGAAAACATAACACAAAACATGCATACAATCATATTCCTTCACACAATTTCTATACAATATCATGTCTAATCTCATACTTAAATTAAAGCTTCATACATGCTTGGATTCATAATTCATTCATAAATAATTCATGCATCATTCATGCTCCAATTCATGCTTCATACTATACAACATGATTTACTTACCTCACAAGAGCTCCAAGTTACCCTCCACTAAGCTCCTCCTTAAAGGTCAAGTTCTCCCAAAGTTGAGGCTCTAAGTGTGGGAGAGAGAGAAAGAACGTGGGAGAGGGTGAGAGAAGAGAAAAAAATCTCATAGAAAGATGAGGAGGGCTTCATTTATAAAATAGGAAAGGGCAGGAAGTGACAAGTGGTGTGCAAGAGTTCCCAAGTGGCCTACATGGGCACACATGGTCAACAAGTGGCAACTCATGGCACACTAAACAATAAGCAAGGGTCAAAAGGTGCATAAAAGAAAAGGAAGTCCTCTAGACCACCCTATACAGCAGCGCTTAATGGCCCACAATGTACACGATAGTTCACGCACACGGCGAAAACACAATCGGCGTTGGACTCTCTTCCAGCGCACTCGACGCTGGACTCTCTTCCAACTCACCCGACGCTGGACTCTCTCCAACCGGCGCTAGGCGCTACTCCTCTTCACAGCCGGCGCTGCACACAACTCAGTTGGTGCTGCCTACAACTCAGCCGGTGCTGCCTACAACTCAGTCGGCGCTGCCTACAATTCAACCGGTACTACCCACAACTCAGCCGGCGCTGCCTACAACTCAACCAGCGTTAGCCCCTTTCTCTCCACAACCGGCGATAAAATGCACGATGCTAACTCCTCCTACATAGCCGATGTTGGATCCTTCCTTCTCCTTATCCCACCGTGCAATTTAACTGGGCGAGAAAAGTTTGGGTCGTCACATCATCCCCCTTTAAAAAAAATGATTTTGTCCTC
Source organism: Amborella trichopoda (assembly GCF_000471905.2). The sequence goes on along the minus strand of NW_006499603.1, from coordinate 5,518,431 downwards.
AAAATCGCATACTTAATTATCACATAAATGGGGGTTCAACAATGGAACTCCTTTACAAACAACCTACTGCGGCAAGGACACACAACCAACCCACGCCTAGAAGGCGTCCAAAATCCTAAGCCTCCAAGAGAATCAAATTTTATGTGCAAGACTCTGCCTCCCAACTGTACCCCACAGTACCTAAACTCTGAGCCAATCACCAAAGGGTTCCTCAAGAAGGTATGCACACACTAAGGTATGATCAAGAAGTGTAGATTCAATGCTCAGAAGTTCGTCTTCATCTCAACCTATAACAGGAACACCCAGATGCAGCCCATCAAAACTGTTCTAGAGACACTTCTACAACTCTCTAGGCCAAGAATCCTATCCTGATTGCTCTAATACCATAACTGTCATGACGCCGCCCCCTGAACTCCCTCCGAAGGGAGATAGAGTGCGGGATCGCGACCAGAGGTCGAGTACGTTACTCAAGTGGGAGTGGCTCAACGCATATAACAGGCGAAATCAAGAGCAAACCACGAACTACAAAAACCAAAACTCCCACCAGAAATATAACAAATGCTGGATAAATTAAAACCATTCATCTCCATATGCATTCTCCAAAAGTCAGATACAATATCCCAAAAATACAATCCATCCAAGGCACTACAGTCCCGGCTACAAAATACATAACTTCATAAAACACCAACTGCATGGCCGATGACTAACAAATACCTTCACAAGAACAGAGATCCACTCGTCAAGCGTAGGCGTGGGCATTCAGTCCACCAAACACGATCACGTGCTGCCGTCCTCGATCTGTAGCAGACAATCTATAAGAACGGAAACAAAGGAATCAGCTAAAAATCCTAGTAAGTAGATCACAACATCATGATTCCCTGCCTATACACATAATATCACAATAGTGCACAAGGTTCTATGCCATACTCATAAAATAAGGAGTTGTGCATCACAATTATGTCACAGATATAGGATGATGCTTTTCATGGTAGAGTAGGCACAGTTCAAATATCTGATAACACATATACACTAGCAATCCATCAGATTCAATAGATCAATACAATTAAGAGAGCATAACCAAATCAACATACACAACCCACTCTCTAGCCCTATGCATCAGGCTAAACACATCACATAACTCAGGTAATTATATATCTCAGGTCAATCTCACATCTCAAGTCAATTACATATCTCAGGCGACTACCTATCTCGAGCGATGCAATTTGCACAATGCACTGGCGAGAAGTCACATATCATCTCATGCGCACCTCACGGGTGTCACTTACCAAGTCAGGCATATAACAAAACCAGAATATCCACTACCAATGGAGGACCCATTGCGTAGTGGCCAGAAATCACAGAATAACATAATCAGAATATCCACTACCAATAGACGACCCATTGCGTAAAGGCCAAAAGAAATGCTTATAACTGTCTCAGTACATCTCACCTCATGCGCACTCAGAAGTCACATATTCTATTCAATGCAATATACCCAAAGAATGCCGAGAAATCCCATATCACCAAAGATATAACAAAGTCAACAGTCAGCCGTGCAATGCACTTAAAGCATGCCAGTATCTCAGTATGGTCGTATGTCACAGCACCTACTACCAACGAGTGGCCCATTACGTAGCGGTCAGTATTCAGTATGACTTATAGTATCAGTATCACAGTATCACATCATCACCATTCCAATATCACAGTATCAGTGCCACAGTATCACATATCTTAGTATGATAGTATCCCACTACTGAAAACGTAGTGTTTCACATCACGAAGTAGCATATCTCATCTCATAAGCATTCTCTGATTCGAAGCATTCAGGGTGTCATAGGAAGATTTACATAGCCCATGATTCATCAGGAATCTCAACTTAGTCACAACATGATAATTGAACCAAACATAGCTATCTCTCACCCAAAGGTGGTATGAATCAATTGATAGCCATTTGATCGGTCAACACTTAGGCACAACATAAATATTGGTGCTGGAAGTTTCTGCATTCCACTACAGTGATGTGTCCCTCTTTTCAAAGGCATAACTCTCAATCTAGAGGGCATCTCAAAATGATTTCAACATGAAAATTTAAGCAAACACACTTATATTTTTAATGGCAGTAGTGTGGGAGCAATCAGGCTCCATTTGATCAATCAAATCCCATAGGAACAGAGATCAAATCTAAAATTCTGCGAAAATCTGCTAATAGTGACGGATTCTTACACTTTGGACCATAACTTCCAATCTTGAGGGAATTCCAAGATAATTTATACATGAAACGTTAAGCCAAAATACATATATTTCAATTGGCAGAGGTTTTGGAGCAATAGGCCTCCATTTGATCTATGAAACCCATGGAAACAAAGGCAACAATTCTACATTTCGGTGAATCTGCTAATCAGTGACATACCTCTACCATTCGGATCATAGCTTCCCTATCATACAAACTCAGAACTAGGTTAAAACACCAAAATCATAATAAACTCATTTTTTATTTTAAATGGTTGTGATTTCGTGTCATTTGGACTTCAATAAGTAAGGCAACGTCTCAGTGCAATAGGAGTAATGTTTCTTGAAATTATCACAGTCTGCTAACAGTGACATACATGCACAAATCAATGCATAGCTTTCAAAATATTGAGAATCTCAGCCAGACTAAAACACCAAACGTAAATTAGGTTCAAATATATTTCCAATGGTGGTGATTTGAGACAATTTGGATATCATTTTCTCAGTCAAAACCTCATTATACAAACATGCAAAGTCCCTGGAAAATCACAGTACAACCATGACATACATCCAAGATCACATCATAACTTCTAAACTATACAAGATAACAGCATGAAACTAATTCAAGCTTAAACTAGACTCACAAGAGTATCAATCCACAAATTTCTAAGCTCAACAGAAATGACAACAGTGCATAGAATATCTTACAAACAAGACCCACTTCTTGGAAAACAGAACACAAAACATGCATACAATTCTATTCGTTCACACAATTTCTATACAATCTCATGTCTAATCTCATACTTAAATTCAAGCTTCATACATGCTTAGATTCATACTTCATTCATAAATAATTCATACAAAATTCATGCTCCAATTCATGCTTCATACTATACAACATGATCTACTTACCTCACAAGAGCTCCAAGTTACGCTCCACCAAGCTCCTCCTCAAAGGTCAAGCTCCCAAAGTTGAGGCTCTAAGTGTGGGAGAGAGAGAGAGAACGTGGGAGAGGATGAGAGAAGAGAAAAAGCGCATCGAAAGAAGATGAGGGCTTCATTTATAAAAGAGGAAAGGGCAGCAAGGTACAAGTGGTGTGCAAGAGTTCCCAAGTTGCATACATGGGCACACATGGACAATAAGTGGCAATTCATGACACACTAAACATTAAGCAACGGAAAAAAGGTGCATAAAAGAAAAGGAAGTTCCCTAGACCACCCTAGACAGCTGCGCTCGATGGCCCACAACGTACACCGCAGTTCACGCACACGACAGAATACAACCAGCGCTGGACTCTCTTCTAGCTCACCCGGCACTGGACTCTCTTCCAACTCACCTGGCGTTGGACTCTCTCCAACTAGCTTTGGGCAATCGGCACTTCCTCTTCACAGCCGGCAATGCACACAACTCAGTCGGCACTATCTACAACTCAGCCGGTGCTGCCTACCTACAACTCAACTGGCGTTGCCCCAACTCAGTCGGCGTTGCCCACAACTCTGCTGGCACTGCTTACAACTTAACCGGCGCTAGCCCCTCTCTCTCCACAGCCAGTGATTACACACACGATGCTAATTCCTTCTTCTACATAGTCGGTGCTGCATCCTTCCTTCTCCTTATCCCACCGTGCAATCTAATTGGACGGGAAAAGTTTGGGTCGTCACATGGTTCTTCTTCACCCGAATGTGAGACGACTCTTTCCTCGAAAAAACGAGAAGGGAGGAGCCATTTAAACTGCTCGATTTGCGAGAGAATTGTAACGGGAGAGAGCGGGGAGAGTCTCCCTCTCTATAGACATATAAACTTGACTTCCATCACTCTTCGGGGAAGAAGAATGGCGAAGAAGAGGTGGGGAGAGATATTTGATCTATTGAATCGAGTCTATCAACCCTAAGTGGCTATCTCGTCTCTGACAGATGGTTGTTTTAACTAACTATCTTTGATGTGTAGCGTATGCGGAACATCAAATCGCTTGGAACTTCGCAAGAGAAAAAAACCCTGCCAATAGTTTGACATTCCTACCACTGCTAGGATGAACTGGAACCAGTGTTGTAGGAAATAGCACCCAATCCAATGGACTGGACCAAATCGAGGAGAGAGACGAATCGCACGGGTAGAGTTGAGCACACGCGGTGTGCATGTGCACTGAACTTCGTACGGAAGACAATTTGGTAGCACTTCTTGTGCACATGTTTGGGGGAACATAGGGCAAATAGTAGGGTGCACAATTGTACACAAGCCGTCACAATTGCGCGTAAAAAAACGGCATGGTTTTCGCGCGAATCGCACGCATTGAGTTGAGCACGCGCGGTATTTGGTGGTGCTTCTTGTGCATAAGGTTGGGGGAATGTGGGTCAAATAGTAGGGTGCACAATTGTGCACAAGCCGCCCCAATTGCGTGCAAAAAAACTGAACGGTTTTCACGCGAATCACACGCGTTGAGTTGAGCGTCTGAGAAGGTGATGCTTAAGCATAGACCTTATGAAAGAAGAACCTGTATATGCATCAGTGCCCAATTCTCCAAGGCACAATGACTATGGTAGATGAGTCGACCGTCAGAGGATCTTTCTCCACAATGTGAGCTTTGCCTTTTGCTTTCCTCAACTCATTGACCGCAGGTTCAGCCTTCAAAGCAGGATTTTCTATTCTACTATGATCAGAAGAAGAGCTTTCACTTGGCCCTGGGCAAGGATCAAGTCCCTTTAAGGCATCAATGAGACCTTCTTCTCGATCGACCGAAGCCTCCATTCTCTCACCAACGACTGGAGAATTTTCTCCAGGCACCTCTGAGTCTAGAGCCAGAGAGTCTAAAGAGAAGAAAGAGTCTACCTCAATAACCTCTGATTTTGCAGATTTCCTAACCATCACCTTTTGAAGGAGCCCCGGCCTAGAAGGAGCAGCTCTAGCTACAAAACTCTACGTGATTCTGCTAGGAATCAACAAGGCTAATGCAGTCGATGGCGGAGGAGTAGCAGATGTTTCCCTAACTTATTCATGAAGGTTTGTACTCTTCCCTTGAGAGTTTGGATTAGTAGCCTTCAGTGCCTCCCACAGGATTATGTCCGATGTTAAGGCCTTCTTGGTTGAAGGGGTAATATCTAGAGCCACGGTCGACCCCTGATCTTTTGATTTTCGACTCAGTTCACAAGCCCCACTAGTTTCTTTTAGACCTATGGGGGAGGGAGAATGTTCCTTCCCCATTTTTCTCGCCACCAAGCGTCTTCAAGCGGCAGGAGGGCTCTATCCCTCTTCCTTTCTCTCTCTCCTTAGCTCAGATAGAGCCTCACTTGATGAGGTAGCTAGACCTTTATGTGATCTATCGCTCTTGGGTTCGACTATTAAAATAGGGCCTAGCGAGGCTCACTAGTTCTTCTTATATTTTCATAGTCTCGGGATTGATGAGAATGCCCCGAGGACTTCGACTTAGGAGCCAACAAATCATTGAGATGATGATAGAATGAGGCTCGAGTCTCCTCAATCACCCCTTCTAGGACAATATCATCATGTGGATGGTTAGCGTTTATCACGTTCTAGCCTTTGACGAAGCGCAACTCAGGTGCCAACTTGACAAAACTCTCTTGAATCTTGTTTTGAAGGGAGTTCGAGAGGTTCCATGACTTCCGTCTTCTTGAAAGTCATGCATACCGTCAATAGGACCTTGAAAGCATTCCCCGTTGATGTTCTTGATACCAAGCACAGTAGTTGTAGGTCATGAAGACTTCTCGACGGTTGATGGGGATGATAAATCTGCAAGACTAACCCAGTAATGTGCAGGAGTCCCACTCTAACTTTACATGAAGGTTCGACCAGGATCCATGCCTGGTAAGGTCGTAAAAGACAGGACAACTTGGTCCATTCAATGCTGCCTTACCAAACGATGAGCATTATAGGGCTCGATCAACCAATGGTTTCCCACTCTTAAAGGAAGCAAAGACCCTCGGATGTTCATGAGGGACATCATATCCCATTTAGTGCTTCGAGCCCTTTTATTAATCCCGAGAGCATACTTATCTGTAAAGAGGCCCTCTTAGGTGCCCTCAATGGGGAAGGGTCTGAACTGAAAGAAGTTATCCTCCAAAAACAATGGCCATGCTTGGACAGATAAATTAAAGACTACCATGCAGCCCATTAAGTGGAGCAAGAAGGTGAAGACGTCGACATTAGAGATCAAAGAATACTTATAAGTGCTCGAGAAATAGGTACCAAGCCACCCATAAACGTGGTGAATGGGGAAAGGAGTTCTGGAATCCCCCAATACTTTCTCAAGATCCATTGCAGAGGTTAGCCTGTTGTAGATGCAACAAAGCACGGGCTAGGCTAGAGCACATCTATCGCCTCGGCCATATTACAAGCAGTATATAAGCACTCTGGCCTGATCACGTGGCCTCTAGAATCTGAAAGCACAAAGTGACAGAAAAACAAAGTGATGTAGGGTCGGTCCCAAACATCAGGACGATGGGGCATCCTCACAGTTAGAGGGGTAGGAATTTCAGAGCCATTAAAAAGGGGATTCTTTGGCTCCCCTTTAGCCTTCTCCATGTCGAAGAAATGGTTTATCCAGATTTGAAAAGGGATATCTTTGCTCCTACTCACAGCAACCAGTTTCACGTAATCTTTGAATACGCTTTTTAAACAATTGGGCCGACAAGGCCGAGAGTAAGAACCATTACTGGAGATGATCTCATTTTAAGGAGTGAATTCCTCATAGCGCTCTCCCATGATCGAAAGGCCACAAATGAAGTGCAATTCCAAGAAGGGCATGCCACTCTCACCATAACCAAAGAAATTGGGGTCTGTTTCAGCACACCAAGTCTTCAAGAAGCCTCGCATGACATTCGAACAACAATTGTATGGAAAGGCCAAGCATGAACATGCACCAAGAAGCCATGCACTTTCAAGAACATAAGAAACTTGCTTGCATATGTCTTGGAAAAAGAGTAGCAACCCCAGATGAATTCGCTCTCACCTTCGCATCTGAAGCCTGCTTCTGACCAGGCTGCCTTATAAACATGAATTTCAGGTCCCAAGATTGGAAAGGTCTTAGACTCAGCAATATTTGCATGAGCGAAATGAAGTAGGAGATTCCGTCGTGTAAGGCCATGAAAGGAGTTAGGTGTGAATTCCCCACACTCAATCTGGTTCACCATAAAGTTGATATCTTCAGGCCATGAGAGTTGTGTTGGAAAATTGCCATCGAACCAGTACATAGGAGAGTTCCGTGATACTAAGATGTCGATGCACTTTTTCTTCCAGCTTTCATCTTCCCTTAGAAAAGGAATGGAGCATATGATGCTTGAAGCAAAGCAGAAAGCAAAAAGGTCATATGACCGAAAGATTAAAAGATATGACTCAAAAGTTTCAAGCCCACGGTCGACGCCTTTATGGTTCAGATCGAGGTTCAACCTTTGGTCCCACTCATCTTACACAGGGTTCGAGATTTTCAAACCTATGCCCGATGCCTTCATGGCTCAGGACAAGGACTGAACTCTTGAACTCAAAAGACAACCAACGGTCCTATCAAACCAACGAGCAGAGGTAACCAAAAGCGTCATAAGCATAGATCCAAGGCCAAATGCGTTAAAACATTCAGCTTCAATGCCAGAGTCTATCAAAGAGACTCAATGGAAGTCTTTGACCCCCAGATCAACAGCTTGGGAGAGATTCAGCCTGAATCTGAAAGAACACCAAAGGGACTTGAACAGAGTCCGGTGAAATCTCTCTAAGAAGTATTGAGAACCAGGGGGGATAATCCCCTGAGACTAGAAGATTGAAGGTCGAATCATGCGTTTAAAGGCATTAAACCTGAATAAAAAGGGGATTAATCCTAGAGATACTGAATCCTCTTTCTAATATAAGCATGCTCTTAGGAAAAAGGATGTAGGCATGATAGATAAAGAAAACAGGGGAGAAAAGGAAAAGTAAAAGGGAGGAAGACCCACCTTGAATGATTTAAATATCAGAAGTTTGAAGCTGGAAACTTCTCCGAAAATCAAAGAGCAAAGCCTAGGACTTCTCTGGAAGTCGAAGAATATGCAGAACGCTCTCCTCGAAGAAGATGTAGAAGGTTCTCCTCAAGACGCAGAGGAAGAACGTTCTCTTTGAGGAAGGTCCAGAAGGTTTCTCTAATTTGCTGGAAAGGAAATAGGAAAGATGTCGGAAATGGTTGCTTGAGGAAGAATATTTCCAAAGCAGAGGCTGAAGATGAAATGATGCGAAGGAATGATGTTTTAAAGAGCGATATGACTCGTGGCCTCCTTATCTCGGAAACCGAAAAGTCCTGATGGCAGGATGATGATGGCCGATGAATATTTTACCAAACTACCTCTTGTGGAATACGAAAAGTCATTTTGTTGTATTATCGAATTTCCCGATTTCCCTTGGCATTGTTTGAAAAGAAAGGGTAAAAATTTTTATTTTTGAAATCAAGTTTATCTTGCATGAAATACGCAAGAGATAGGGATGCAAATCATCGGCATACGAAAATATATGCATATCCGGAAGTTGTAGAATACAAGATTACGCAACACAATGCACAAATTCAAACCAAAGAGGCTCCATTGATAGAAAAAATGGGGGAACTTAGCACTTACATATTGAAAAAAAAAAAATTAAGAAAAAGAAAAAAAGAAAGTAAGAAGAAGGAGAAGCTTCGCCTGCCTATGCCTTGGGGTATCACTCCTCAAAGCGAACCATCCATCTTGTTAATCTTGGATAGCTTTTGCCTCACTGTGGCCAGAAGCTCCTTAACCCGTTCGACCTCTCCTCGATAGAAGCAGACATGGTCTAATGGTGGTCCACCTCTTGACAAAGACGAACCACCATTTGCCTCATGCTTGCAATTTCCTTGAACTTTGGGTCCAACATGAGCCTAGCTTCAAGGACCTCCTCTGCAGTCATGGAGGTGATCTTAGCAGCAATGGCCTCCTCTGATGAAGAGACCAGACCGTCAATAGTAGAGGCTGCTATGCACTTCTTCTCGGTCTTAGATAGACTAGCGGCTGTTGGAGTGTTAGTATGAAGACTTTCCGCACCCTCACTGCCATGAATAGCGGCAGTAAGCTCTGGGTTAGAGAGATGGAGAGCCACCTCGGAAGAACAAGGGATGACATTTTAAAGAAGAAGCTGAAGAGTCGAAACCACTGTGAAGATGGATTGACCACCAGGGTAGTCGATGGATTTATAGAGTCTCGTGAAGAACCCGAGGGCTCTTTTCCCCTAAAATGATGGCGACAGTATCGGGAAGTGATGGATGAAAATCATCCATTCCCCCATTTAATTAACATGATTGGGAAAAGGTGCACATGTGCCACCTTAATGCAAGAAGGTGTAATATGTACGATGTTAACGAGTCCACCTAAGATTGGCCGAATGCTAAACCCCTTTCGAGGTCCTCTCATGAGTGGAGCGTCTGGGGAGGTTTTGTTAGGTGTACTTTTATCATAAATAAGACCATATACATTTCGATTAATACTTAATGAAGATCAAGTTGATGATGATTCATATTTTTCTTTTGGGTTAGTATGAACACTGAGTCCTAATGAAAGACTACGAAAAAACCACTTGAAGACATGTAGCGAACATATGGTGGATAACTATGGTTCTCGTCACTCAAGTGTGCCCTGTTTGGCTATGATCGTAGCATGGCTTTGTCTATGGATTTTGAGATTAGACTAAGGATTCTCTTAAGGATAGTCTAAAGCTGCCTAGAGATGGCTTAACCCATCTCAGTCTCAAGGGAAGTCTAAAGCTGCCCAGAGATGGCTTAACCCATCTTAGTCCCAACGGCAGTCTAAAGCTGCTCAGAGATGGCTTAACCCATCTCAGTCCCAATGACAGTTTAAAGTTGCCCAGAGATGGCTTAATATATCTCAGTCCCAATCGCAGTTTAAAGCTTCCCAAAGATGGATTAACCCATCTCAGTCTCAACGGCAGTCTAAAGCTACTCAAAGATGGCTTAACCCATCTCATTTGACGAAAATATTGAACCGCCCAACGATGGCTTAACCCTTCATCAACATCATTGCCCGACAATTAAAAGCCTTAAAATCTTTATGGATTGTACAACCAATTGATTACTGCAGAAGGGGAATTGTTTCTTCAGAAACAAGGAATTCTCTCATTTAATCAGCGCCATTAAACTTTTAGCTTCTTACTTTATCACCCTTAAAAGGTTAGCATGGATTGAATTGAACAACGGAAGTGGTTACAACCCACAAACAATAGCATTGACAATAATGATGAATCTATGATTTTTCTCCCGCTAGATCATGAGGTTCGAAGGTTCAAGATTTGAAAGACCAAGTTTCAACCATTGTATCTGCGAGAGCAACCCAGCTAAGAGATCACCAGTGTAAAAAGGTAAAAACAAGAGGTAGACTGCATTATGAAGATAAAGATCGCGCCCTGCAAGATATGTGATTCAAATGAGCAGATAAACTCAAGATGAAGATGGAGGGTGAAGATTTGAAGATGAGAAGTGCATGGTTATCCCTTGAATAGCCATAATTTAATATTATAAAAAGCCTTGGATTAGAGGACGTCACTCTTTTGATAGACAAAGTCTAGTAGAGATAAAGAGTTCTTTAGAGGTTTTCCTAGGTAAGAACCAAGAGTAGAAAAGAGAGTGACCTTCAAGACACGAAGAGAGAGAGAGAGAATAGTTCCCGTATGACTCATTTGAGACACGTTCTCTTTTGAAGACCAGACTCGAAGGATAATAAGTCCTTGCTTATTTTTACAGGTATATGGGCTGATATGCCCTAACATTATCTTTTTCCTTTAATAGGTCTGTATTTTCTTCTTTAGAAACAAATATATAGGTTTCAAAGTCAGAATCAAAGGTGTTCGGCTTATTTTAATTCTTCAAGTAGATGTAAAATGTAACAGAGGATTAAACCTCTGAAATTGCTTAGTACCCAGTATAAATAATAAAGCTAGTGTTTATGATATGAAGAGCACAAGTGAATTTGGCCCCGAATGTGATGTCCTCTAGTTTTCTATCTGGAGTCTAATGTTTGTCTAAACATTCTGCATTTCTTAACGCATCCACATTTTGGAGAAACCTGTGCTCTCGGGGTGCATAAGTGTGAGTGTGGCAAATCAGCAGACGTGCATGTAAAAGAGTGTGTCAGTCAATCAAAAGGTGCTCAAGCAAAAGTGAACATGAGGTGCTTAATCGCACCGAGTGGGGTGAGCTTCGATATGACGAGTTGGTTTGAGGCACAATGAAAGTGAAGGGCTAGGCGCCCCAGCAATGAATGAGTGTCAGGCAATGTGTGCTTTTGATCAAAGAGAATCGAAGCGTGGTCCAAATGAAGAGTGTGACTTATGTCGACGCAGGCGTGCTTAGAGTCGAGTGTAACCCTACTTAAGACGCAAGATAGGTGGAGAGAAGAAGGTCCCTCAAAAACAGGGATGCCAAGGCAACATGAAAGAGAAGGAAAGCGATAAAACTACATTACTAACCAAAGGGAGACTATACGGGGTAATAAAATCCTGTTGCCAATGTCAATGTCGTCAAAGATCTAGGGTCTCGAATAGTCTCGAGTGAGAATCAGAGAACAAAATTATGGCGACACTGTGAATCTCGCTGAAGATAAGAGAGAGATATTTCAAAAAGGGGTTGAAGGTAAAAAGAAGCATTTAAGAAAACAAATTTAGAAAGAGAACAAGGGAGGAAAACCACAAATAAACAACTAAGCTAGGGAAAGAGAAATACATGGGGCTAAAGAATCTAACTACAAAGTGCAAGAAGAATAAGAAAGTAAAAAGCATGAAGACTACTAAGTCTAAGCTACTATCGACGCTAAACATGCATAACATAAAGTAGGAGAGAGAAAAGATTAAATAAATGAGATAGTGAATATGAAGGAGAAAGGAGAAGAGGTCCCTATCAATGATACAAAGAGTTATGAGTATAAGATGGGAATAAAAATAGTAGTATAACATAGAAATGATAAGAAGAAGATAAAAATGGTTAAGCTATTGAAAAAAATAAAGGGGAATACGCTAAATAACTACAGAATGAAGAAAAAAAACAGCGGAAGTGGAGATAGCCAAGATCTAGACTATAAGATAGAACAAGAGAGAGAGAGAGAGAGAGAGAGAGAGAGAGAGAGAGGAGGAGGAAGAAGAAGATATATAATTAAGTAAACAAAACAAACTAATAAAGAAAAGAAAAGAATAATCGTCGTAGAGAGAGTAGAGAAGAAGTAGAAGTACTACTAC
>NW_006499603.1:5493135-5505874 GCF_000471905.2 Amborella trichopoda | reverse complement strand
AGAGAGAAGAGAGAGAGAGGGAGAGGGAAAGAAAGAGTATACAATTAATTTAGAAAACAAAAACCATAATAAAGAAAAAGAAATAAATGCTTCGTTGAGAAGATGAGGAAGAATGAAAGATCTACACCATCTAATGAACAAAAAGGGGAAAGAAACAAGCACCACAAACTAAAAGAAATAAATGCCACAAGAAGAAGGGAAAACAATCATGTAATAAAATAGATGAAAGATTTGGGTGAGAGGAGAGAGCCTATACTATCAAATAGGAAAAACAAGGAAAATACATAAATGTAACAAACTAAAAAGCATAAATATTATGAAGAAAAAGATAAATAACCATGTAATAAAGAAGATGGAAGAAGTGAGAGATCTACATTATCAAATGAGCAAGAAGGGAAAAGAGAAGTAAACACAACAAATTAACAGAAATAAATATATCAAAGATAAGATAAGTAAGAAAGTAGTAAAAGAGATGAGAGATTAGGTGAGAGAAGAAGATCTATACTACTAAATAGAAGAAACAAGAAGGAGAAGTAAAAACAACATTCCAAAGGAAATAACTATTATCAACAAAAGAAAATAATCATGCAATAAAGAAGATGAAAAGAGAAAAAAGAGGTCTAAATATAACTAATCTATGGGTAATAAATACTATGTTAAATGGAGAATAAGAGAAGGTAAATAACTCATAAATAGGGAAAATAAGGACAAATGTATAGAAATAACTAAAACAGAAATAAATGCAAAAAACAAAAGAAGAAAAAAGAAAAGTATGCTTTAGCCCCCAGGCTCGGCTCCTAGAGTCAGCGCCAATTCAGATCGTTTGGTTGCACAGTCAATCCCGAGCTTTTCCATTTTTTAACAGGACAAGTAGAAATAGGAGGAGAGGGTCTGGAAGGTCAAATTATTTGGACCGCTTTCGGTTTGATAGTGTAGTTTGAAGGAATTGATAGCTTAGTTTTGGATTGAGGGGTCTAGGAGGAATGTGATTTTCTCAAGTGGGCTCAACTTGGGGCTTCCTTATAAGCTCAAACTTATGATCTCTAAGGGGATTTGAGCATAACCTAGGCTCAAAATCCTTGAAAATCTGGACCTTCAACATGAGGTGAAAGGGGATATTTATAGGTAAAAATGTATCCAGGGCAGCCTATGGGTCGGTTTTGTCGATTTTTGGCCCATCGGAATTTTAACAACATTTGGAGTGGCACTGACGCTAATGGGGACTTCTGTTCATCTGGAAGCTCAAAGGGGGGCCTGGATCTGGGCGCTGCTTGGAGTGGCGCTAGCGCCAGACTTGTGGTCTTTCGTGCCTCTTGTTCAGTGATTGAGGTGCCTTCGGTGCTATGCCTCGAAAATTTGGTAGGGTTTTGGTGGCCGTTGTGGCAACATCAGAGCCTTCCCTTCTGAAATGCTTCATGGTCAAGTCACTTTGAGTCTGTCATGCATTGTTTTGCCTCTTGATGCCTTTGGTCCCATTGGGGCAATGAACATTTGGTGGAGGCCAAGTTTATGAAAAAAGGGTTCTGGTGGGGCGAATGGTTTTAAATATCATGGTCTGCTTGAGACATTTCAACCTATCCATAACTTCTTCAGTCGAGATCAAGGTGTCTACACTACATTTAGATTATATACAATGAAATGATTAAGGGCTAGTTTGGATGTCAAAGAAATAAATATTCACAACAACAAAATGCAAGTTTTTTCCATCTCAATTGGAAAACATTATGGTTTTATTTTATTATGTTGGTAAACTGTTTGGATGTCTAATTTCATTGATTTGTTACAAAAACCCTCTATCCCTTCTCTTGAAGAATTTCCAAGACGAGAGACTGGTCCAGAGTTTGCCCTTTCCTCTAACCCTTCTCTCTCTCTCTCATCTGTCTCTATGAAATCAGGGGAAGCCTTAGCCCTTTCCTCCATCACCAAGCTCTAACCCTACTGAGACTATGTCGCCATCGCCATCGCCAAGCAAGGGGTTTGAGGTCTCCATGGCTAAACTAATCTCTCCACCTTGCTTCTCTCTGTATAGTCTTTCTCCCCCACTTCAGCAACAAATTCAACAATGACATAAACTGGAGTTTTTGGAGAGCTTTTGAACTCTATGATGGGTTTCATTCCATGAGAAAGAGAGCGTAGCTGTATGTTTGCAGAGCTTTTGAAAGAGAGAGAGCAGAGCTTTGAGTTTTTTTCTCGGGCATGAGAGAGAGCAGAGGGAGACGAGGGAAAAGCAAGGAGGAGAGGGAAGAGCGTGAGCGTGAGCGTTAGAGAGAGAGAGAGGAGCGAGAAACACGACTGAAGCCAAAAACATTCAATTCTAACTTGAATTTTTTTGGATGGCAATTTTTGTCTTGAGGTTGGATTTTTTTTTCTTTCAATCTAAAAATATGATAAAAGCACGCAGTTGTCCAAACGGTGAAAATCAATTTCACAACATTTTTAGATTGCAATACAAAAATATTTCAATTTTGGGTACATCCAAACTGGCCCTAAAACATTCTCGAGTGAAAGAAAATTAAGTCCAACGATGTTCTCAGTTTATTGTTCTTTTTTCTTTTTTTTTCTTTTTTTCCCTCTAGCGTATTGGTCTTATCGGGCACTACACCATATATTATGATTTGTACTTTTTGTAAGACTTCTTACTATGAATTTCAGAATTTTAAAATAAATATTATTGTTTTTAACATAAAACTCTTGCTATAAAAGCAAAGTTATCCTTTGAAAAAATAGATTCCGAATTTTTAATTCTATGGATTCCTGTATGACCAATGCTTTAAATGGCGTGAGACCCCTTTGGATCACTGTCCATCTTAATATCTAATCTCGAGTTAAAATGCCTTATTTCTTTCTCTCCATAAATACTTCAGCCCCGTACAACCTATCCCACCTCCCCCATCTCTCTCACTCTCTCAATAGAAATGGCCTGCCATGGCCGTTCAATCCTAAATCTCCCGCTCCTATTTGCTCCCATGTACCCCTCTCTCTCTCGTGACCACCTCTCCCTCACGGCCTCTCTCTCTCTCTCTCTTGGTGTCACTCTCTCTCTCCTCTCTCTCTCTCTCTCTCTCTCTCCTCTTTCTCGCTCTTACGTCTCACCACCACCTCTGTCTCTCCCTCACGGCGGCCTCCGCCACAGATTTCAATGGCTCCTATCTTAGCCGGGAACAACCGCCTATTTTTTAGCTGCTTTCCTCTCTCACAACCACGAACAAGGTGCAATCGCTCCTCTCTCTCTTTCTCCTATTATGGCATAATATTAGGGTTTACATTACTTTTTGAAAACTAGGTTTTACAGAGTTTGAAAGTGGGTTTTAGCAGGCACCGTGCCACCACATTTGTTGATTTGTTTTATTTCGAAGATGAACATAGTATGTTGGAATAAAAGAGGGACTTGAGATTTTGGTCTGTGTCTTCTATGAAGTATGCCCAATATGCCACTAGAACCTTCACAGTTGTTTGCTTGGAGAAAAATACATGGTTTTGGGAACATTTGAAGTGAACTTGAGAGGATTTTCTCCTGGTTTTGACGGCATTAGAAGAGAATTTGAGATTTTAGTGATAACGTAGAAGGATGAATTGATGTGGTTACCTTTTATATTGCTGATGAGAGCGAAGAGCAATAGATAGTTTGTTTTACATACTGAAATTGGCCAAGCCAATCCATGGAACTTATCTTAACGGTTCCTCCAAAACTCACAGACTTTATTGTATCTATCCATGCTTGTTCATCAATCTGAAACTTGCCAAATGAGAGCTGCAACATAAAACATAAAATCATCAAATATGTGGCTCTATCCATTTATGCCCCTAATTATAAATTTAAGGCTCCAAAAATGTGCAGATCAAGCAAGTCTATAAATACTTAAATTTTTTGAGAAGTGTGGAATGATTTGGGTGTTAATGGTTGTATAATGTTGCTAAATTATGTGTGAATTCAATTTGATGTTATTGACTTGTGATGTTGGGAAAGAGTGTATATTTCGAGACTATGATCAATGTATCTGAGTTTGAGCTATTGTTTTGCAATCCATGGGTGTACATTTTCAGCTATTGTTCTATAATCCATGTGCAACAAGCTTAGCTCATGTTTGGGATTTTATGTTTATTTAACCAGTTTATTTTGCTTGATCGTGCCAGTATGACCAGTTTACTCAATGTGGTTTTATCAATCGTAGATTAGGTCTCAAAGTTTATGTTCTATCCTTTTTCTTTCATTTCAATCTTCTATGTTCAAAATGAGATTTGCAAAAGATTTTGTAGTAGAAGAAAATAAAGACGCTTAGAATGCTCAAATAACTACATCAACCACATAGAAGGATTCATGAGTTTGCTCATCTATAATAATAGCCAGGAGACCACATATCTAAGTTGCTAGTCTTATATCTTTCTCCAATTTTTTGCAAAATTTAAAATAAGTTATTATGATAACTAACAAGTAAGGGAAAAGAGTAGTGAGTCTATAGATGGAGCATTTGTTTAATAGTTAATTTTGTTTATAGTGGCTGCGAACTTTAACGCAACATCTTTCTTCATGTATTAATTTGTGTCATTTAAATGAACACCCTATTTTCCCTTTTGAGGATTGAAAACATATTGCTTGTTGGAAGTAACTCCACAAACTTGATGCAATTTAGTGTTGTTTCAAAAGTTGGAGTTTCATATATTAGCTCAGTCATTTTTGAATTTCCTTGTTCACCCTCATTCATTTCTCAATTGTTAGTGATCAGGAACTTTGAAATATTACTGTTACATGCTCATGCCTGTGCACACATTCTTCCTCAAAGAAAAAAAGAAAAAAAAAAACCTCAAAAAAAAAAAATTTGAGCACACACACACACATAATTTTACTTTATTTATGGATGTTGTGTATTTTTTATTGTTCATTAACATACACAGGTAGCCCACTAGGTCAAGACCTTTTCAACCAGTCAGGATGTCATTAGCTTCTACAAAATAATGGAGGATATCCACACCACACGTCCACGTTGCCACCTACCATGTAACTCAAGTACATCAAGTTCTCCAGCCAACCCTGGAAGAATGTGCTATCGGTCTCTAGGTTCTATTTGTTTCAGAGGTGCAACGAATGAGTAGAAGGGTTGAACTACAATGTGAACTTGAGGCATCATAACATACAACAAAGGAATCAATCACAAGCATCGTAAGAACAACCCATGGTCAAGCCCGAACCGATGATCATTCAAGAGCGAATTGTTGATGCTCTATGGTTTATAAAACTATTTCTATTTTTTGTGTGTGTAACGAATGCATTTATTTTCGTACAACTACTTCTAAAATGTTTATGAGGGGAATAGAGTGGTGGTCCTGTAATTCAAGAAACAGTTTCTTATGATATTAGCGTGAAAGGCGATGAACCTTTTTATTGTTTGTTGCAAGAAAACGAGTTATTATTTGTTGTTATTACAAAGTGATTGTGTTTTTTACTTTTTGCTAAGAGATTAAGTTGTTTCTCCATCACAATTTCATCCACTTTCAGGTGCGTTATTTAATTTATTCTTAATAAGAACTGAGGATTGTCCGGTCAGGTCTCTCAATTTCTAGCGTTTTATCCAACTACAAGGTATCAGAATATTATAGAGGATTGAGTTAAGATCCAATAGAATGAGGTCTACATGGATTGAATCAAGATTAAATTGCTTTTTCTGCTTGGGTTTTTTTCTTTTTTCTTTTTTTCTTAGATGTTTTGCAACCTTGGCGAGTTGTACATTGGAACTTGCAACAACTCGCCTTGGCCAAGTCTGAGAACATTGCTCATAGGAAAATATTACTGTGTTAAAAACATTGCTCATAAGAAAATATAACTATGTTGAAATGATGGTGTTTGGACTGTGCCTTTTTGTTGCGCTTCACATGCAATGGTATCTCATTGAGACAAGAATGGCCACAAGGATTTAAATATCAACCTCTTACAAAGGCAAACATTAAGTACACACTCATGAAAGTCAAACAGTAAGTACATACTCATGAAGTTGAGACAGGGACAAAGCCTAGATCTGTGGAATATAAATCAACCTAGAACTGTGGATTATAAATCAAAAAATAGATTGGCCTGGCGACCATTAGGTACATATCAAAATTAGAGTTTTGACGAATAAAACAAACAAGCCATGGCGCCACAAAAATGAATAAATAATGGACTGTTGTTCCTTAGTGGATGTTGGTCGTAGACATTGACATAGTTATACTCTTGTCAAAGACGATTGATACTTAGGGCGTGTTTGCTAATAGGAAGTGGTTTGTTGAGAACTTCTCAACTTTTTGTATTTGATAAAAATGAGAACCCTAAATTAAAAGTTTTCAACTTCCCACACCCCTGTGTAAAAAACGTTCCGACCCAAAGGTCGGAACCTCAAATAGGAAGCTCTAAACTTCCTCCCCATTCGATAACCTAGAGCACCCCTCCCCTTTGATAAAACCCTAATCTTTGAGCACACCCCGCTAAGCACCCACCCCACTGAGCACTCCTCTCTACGCCGTTGAGCACCCACCTCGTTGAGCGTCCCTCTTTTCGCAACTTCCCATCTCGCCGATGAGCCAGCACGCCATTATCTCAGGCAAACCTGTGATCCTAGCCATTGATCTTGAGGTATGCACTTTATTCTTTCTGTTATTGATCATTGTGTATGTTCTTGAGCTCTTGAAGCAAATGGCTCTTATTATTGATCTCTGTGTTTGTTCTTGAGCTCTTGAAGCTTAGAGCTCTTATACCCCATGATTTTAGGGTACAAGTTTTTTTGTGGGGTTTCCCTCTCTGTTGATTCCCAATTTTGATCTTCTTAGTTTTTTTTTTTTCTCTCTGTTATTTTCTCACTGTTTGAAAATGGACTATGGATGTTACTTGCTTATGAAATGCCCTGTGCGCCTAACGTTATACAAACATTGTTGAAAGTGAGTGAGTTCTTTAGAGAGAGAAAGAGAGAGTGTGTGTTTGAAAATGAGTGCTTTAGAGAGAGTGTGTGTTTTCATGGCGGACCTCTGATCTTTCTCTCTACCAAATTTTAGCAGGTACCGCCTTTTCTTAGTTCTAGGGTTTTTCTTGTCTGTGCATCTTCTATTTTCTCATTTTCCATATGCTTGGCCCTTAGTTTTTGCAATTGCAGAGCTTGATTGAGAAGAATTATTTTCATGAATTCATTTACTTCTTTCTTGTTCTTTATTTTGAGGGTTATCATTATTATTATTTAGTCTAGGTTCTTCTCAATTTCATTTGCAACTCCTAGGAACTTTTGACAATGGAGAGCTTGATTTAAAAAAAAAAAAAAGCTTTTTGTGGGTTCGTATATCTTGCAATTCATTATTGGTTTTAGTTTTTTCTATTTTTTTATGTAGCTTCTATTTCCTTCTACAAGTGTAGGGGCATTAAATTGGAGAGCTTGTATGAAAAAGTGTTTTTTTATGGATTTGTTCTCTTGCATTTGGTTCTTTTTTGTAGAAAGTTAGCCTTTTCTTGAATTTGGTTCTTGTTATTCTTTTCTTTCTTTTTTCTTTTGGTTTCATAATCTTATGCATTCTGCATCTGTAATTCTTGGGACCTTAGTTTTTGTAAAGAGCTTGATTAAAAAGAATTCTATTATGGCTTTGTTTCTTCCATTTTGTTGGATTGGGGTTTCTCTTTTCGCCAAGATACGATTTTCTGATTCTGTAACTACTAAGCCATACTTTCTGCGGTAAAAGATCTTGGTTGGGAAACATGCTTTTTGTTTGCTTCTATTTCACTGTGATTAGGTTAGAAACTTAGAGAACTTGAGTTATAGAGAGTTGATTGTGCCCATCGCATATATTTCAGATGAGAAAACATAGAAATAAATATATTTTCGGCAATTTTTTCCATTAATTTTATTGGGTTTTAAGGCTTATTTCCAAAATGATTCAGGGTTTTTAAGATTTCTTTCCAAATATTATCTTTAAAAAAAAAATTTCTCCCTAAGACCTATTTTATCTATTCCCTACTTAGAATCAAATCAATGTGGGACTTGCAGGTTCCATGGAACATTTTAGTCTATCTTTGCAAATTTTATGTTCTTATTGAGGAACTTTATTTCTTTTTCGATTTTGTCCATTTTTCTCCAATTTTATGCTACATGAATCGTATGATGTTGCGGAACTGTTAGGGTCCATCAAGTTTTTTTACAAACAATACACCTTACCTCAACTCATCCATTTTATTCGGCTTTTGGTCAAAAATTCGGGGAAACTTGCTTGAATGTTTCATTTTCATGACTCTTCACCATCAAACAAACAAATTTCATCTGGCTTCTCTAGTTTTGTTTAGAACTTCAAAAATTCGACTTCTAGGAATTAATTACCCTTTTTTATATTTTGTGGTAGAAATTCAGTGATATGGAGCTATTATGTATTTATGTTTCTTGGCTGCCCGGAGGTTCTTTTATTCTATAATTGCAACCTGATGACTCATTTTCTCATGTTTTCATAATTGTTATTATTTTACCAGTGAAAAAATCTTTGTAGATATGGGAAACTTTACCAATTCATGTGGGTCATTATTTCCATTTCTTTGACAAATGACTTAAATGACAAACATATTCCGTAATAACATTTGAGGTGCTTAGTTCACATTGTTTGAACAGGCTTAACTATAATTATAACTTGTTTCTTTTTTATCATTACTTGTTAGATGAGATTTTAGAATTTTTCAGATTATCTATGTGATACCGATAAATTGTTTCCATCCCTAGTTTCTTGACTAAACAACACTATGTAACTTATGTTTGACATAAACTTGATTTTATCTCTTAAATGTAAATACTACTTGGGTAGAGAAGATATCTCATAAATGGTGATTATTCTTTGCTCCTAATCATCTATTCATCACCCTTAAGTGTTTAATGTTTGCTGGAACTTAGTGTTTCAATTCGATTATTTGGGGTCGTATTCTTTGATCATGGATCATTTGATTTTTGTTCATTTCTCAAATGTTGCTGTACTTTGGGCTTCTCTTTCCATGGCTGTTGATTAATGGGTATAATATATAATTTGCTCAATGCCTAGAAATAACCATGCTCTCCCTCTCTCTTACATCACGCATGCATGTGTGTGTTGGTGAAATTGAAGTATTGTGAAATTGAAATATTGGGTTGGTTTTGAAATCTTATGCGAGTGCTTCTATGATGAATTCACAAATGTAGCTTACGTGTATTGGATGTGAATTCTCCTTGGTAATTTATGAATGTTTAATTTTCTATGAATCTATCAATACGGAAACTCCAGTATGGCCTTTGTGAAACTGTCCATGCAAATATGGTAAATTGATTGTACTTGAAAGGCTTTAATGAAGGGCTTTTTTTGAGGTTTTTTTTTTTTTAAATTGGTAAAATCGGTAAAAAAAAAAAGTTTTTTAACTTTAGCTCTGATATTAGAGATTTTTTTGAGCTTTTTCTTAGCTTTTTTTAGCTTTTTCTGAGAGAAAATTGGTAAAAAAAAGAAAAATTTAGGGATTTTTCTGAGCTTTTTATGAAGTTTTTCTAATCTTTGAGCTCTGATATTTGAGCTTTGATCAGAGTATGAATACATTATAAATTTCATTGAGCTTTGATCAAAGTACGAATACATTATCGTTTAGGGATTTTTCTGAGGTTTTTATTTTTTAAAATTAGTAAAATCGGTAAAAAAAAACGTATTTTTTATTTGAGCTCTGATATTTGAGCTTTTTCTGAGCTTTTTTTTAGCTTTTTCGGAGCCTTTTTTGGGCAAAAATTGATAATAATAAAAAAAAAGTTTAGGGGCTTTTCTAAGCTTTTTATTAGGTTTTTTTTATCTTTGAGCTCTGATCAGAGTACGAACACATTATAAATTTCATTGAGATTTGATCTTTGAGCTCTGATCAGAGTATGAATACATTACAGTGAAGGGCTTTTTCTGAGGTTTTTCATTTTTTAAAATTGGTAAAATCTGTAAAAAAAAAAATTATTTTTTATTTGAGCTATTTGAGCTTTTTCTGAGCAAAAATTGGCAAAAAAAAAGAAAAAAAGTTTAGGGCTGATTTCTTTTGAGTTGTGAATGTTGCTTGATACCGATGCACCAGAGCTGATTTCTTGCTGCTTGCATTGTGCATGTGTGTTTGAATGAGCTGATTTCTTAGTTCTTGCATTTTTAATTATGTATGTTTAAACTATTACAGATTATTGTTGAATAGGTTGGTTTTGTACATGGTTTTCTTTATGGATGCATGAGTTGTGAATGTTGCTTAATACAGATGCATCAGTGCTAAATATAAGTAGTGCTCAAGTTATTACAGGTTATTGTTGAATGGGCTGATTTCTTGCTGCTTGCTACTTGCATTGTGTATGTGTGTTTGAATGGGCTGATTTCTTAGTTCTTGCATTTTTAATTATGTATGTTTAAACTATTACAGGTTATTGTTGAATGGGTTGGTTTTGTACATGGTTTAAAAAAGGTTCTTGGAAACAGATGGTAGAAACAATGACAATTAAATTTAGGCCATTCAACATGGAAAGTAGGCTAAAGAGCAAATATAAGTTCTTCAAAACCATGTACAATGACATAAAAAAACTTATGAATGTATCCGGGTTTGGATGGCATGCAAGGAGGAGGATAGTAACTGACGAAAGTGCTGTTTGGATTGACTACTTAGCGGAATGTAATTACTCATTTGCATAGGCTTTAAAAATTTTGAATATGTTTAAATATGAATATCGCTAAAAATAATTTATAATCTTTTATATGTAGGAGAATGAATGGGCCAATAAATATCATAACAAGACTCTGCCCCAATATTCGCTCCTAAGTAAGATCTATGAAAGCAACACAGCAGATGAGACGTACAAATCAACTGAGGGTGGCGTTACAATTGAGCCAGAAAAGCCCGAAACTCCATTCTCTAATGACCCCCCCGTAGAAGTCCAGGTCCAATCTAGCTCATCCTCATCTGATGACCCAATATCATCTGGATCAAAAAGGCGACGGTCCCATACTCCTATAAGAATACAACGCTGATCAAACCAACCCACCTTCAATGACTCCATGACTAAAATCATGATAGAGGTGGGCGATAGCATTAAGATGCTAGCATGTGAAACCGCAGGTAACAATAGTACTCCTGTAATAGATGTTCCGTCCAAGGTTAGGAGCGACGCCTTAAAGATTGTTGAAGACATGTGGAGAGCAGATGAAGTTGGTGATGATGTCTTTGTAATGGCGACAAGGATCTTTCAAGAATCTCCAAAGGCAGAGATGTTATTAAACTTACTAGATCCAAGGATACGAAAGGCTTACTTGGATGAAGAGATGAAACACCTCTAAATACTTGATTGACTATGTTTACTTTATGGTTTCTATATTAATATGTGTGTGGATGACTTCATTCATTTGTAATTCGATGGCTTCTTTCATTTTAATATCAAAGATTGCTTCATGGTTTTCATTATGGATGTGGATGGCTTCTTTCATATTATGGTTTGATAGATATTACTTTATGGTTTGCATTTTATAAATATGTATTGGATAAATTCTTTCATTTATATGTGGATGATTTCTTTCAATTATTGTCAAAGGTTGCTTCATGGTTTTCTTTATGGATGTGGATGGCTTCTTTCATATTATGATTTGATTAAAAATATTGCTTTAATTTAATGTGGGTGCCTTCTTCTATTTCTAATTATGGATCCCCAACAGCGTCGGTTGGTGGTAATATTATATCTTACATATATAATGTGGTGCATTATATGTTGGTATATCACTATGCAAAAGAGAAGAAGGCATGTTTATACTTCAATTTTTACTGGGGCCAATTATGTCCAATACTTGCTGTCAGGGCACTCTTGTAAGTGCTTCGACCAATTACGAATGGAAAGTTGTGCTTTTATGTAACAATCCTAAAATTCCAAAAAAAAAAAAGAAGAGAAAAGATGATTTTAAATAGGTGATGGTCTGTTTGAGTATGATGGTCCTTGGGGACCATCACTATTTTCAAAAAATTTTACTTGGTTTAACTTCTGCTTGATGCTTTTGCTTGCCTGCTTTTGCTTGCTGTTTGCCACGTCCTTTAGTGGGCATGGTTTTCGTATGTTAAAAGCATACGCTTAACGCGACACCTCAGGTATGAGGTAGAGCGTAATAAAATATTATAATAATACGTTATAAGAAATTAAATAGGGGAGGTGAGCACTCCTACCCTAGAAAATTTTGAGATCTCTCTCTCTCTCTAGCCGAATTTTATCGAAGTTCCCTCTCAAATATTTGTGGGTAAGTGACATCGTCTTCCTGAAAAATAGTCTATTTTTAATAAATAGTGATATTTTCGTCTAGGATCTTTATTTTATCAGTTTTGTGTGTAAGTGACCTCATTGTCTCAAAAAATAATCCATTCTTTTAAAAAATAAAATGAAATAATTATTTCTGCTTATTATCATGAATTTTAGGCACGATAAATTTTATGCGCACGTGACCTCATTATCTTGAAAAATAATCTTTTCGATAAAAATTGTGATATTTTATCTATGTTAGAAATTTTGAATGCTGTAAATTCTTAGAAAAATAAATTTATTTATTTTTCGTGGCTATTGTTAGAAAATTTTAGATACTATCAAATTATTAGAAATAAATGTGATATTTCTGCTTTTAGTAAAATTGTGATATTTCTTTCTACTGTTTTGAATATTTAGATATTGTAAAATTCATGTGCAAATGACTGCCTTATTATTGACATTTTTGCAATTGAATATAGTATTGTTGTGAAATGTTT
>NW_006499603.1:5449157-5488041 GCF_000471905.2 Amborella trichopoda | reverse complement strand
AAGATATTGTTGTTGTGCTAGCTTTCTTTATTTACTTTGTAAGACCTCGCCACTGTAAATTTGTCCTATCAATAGATGTATATATGTTTTGTCTGTCACATCTTAGGAATAACAGTATTGTAAATTCATGGGGTGTGACATTTTATCAGTCTATATAATTTGTTAAAGCAGATAACAAACGTTACAAATACAAGATATTTGGCAGTTGATGAACAAGTAGCCATATTTTTAAGCACCGTCACACACGATCAACGAAATAGGGTGGTCCAAAAATGGTTCCAACATTCAAGGCAGACCATAAGTTACTACTTCCATAGAGTTTTACAAACCATCTTACAATTGGAACCTTTGTTCCTGCAACCAGCAAGCAATGAAACACCGGCCCACATTGCTAGTGATACATTACAATTTTACCGATATTTCAAGGTATGCGAGTGTCAAGTAATTCACATTGTTGTTCTCACATCCATTGAGAATTAATATATAATATGTTGATTTTTTTCTCTTAATAGGATTGTGTCGAAGCTATTGATAGGACTCATGTCCCTACTCGAGTTCGTAGTCGATTGCATAATCGTTTCCGAAACAGAAAAAGTTTTTTAAGCCAGAATGTTATGGATGCAGTTGGTTTCGATATGCACTTGCATCATATTCTAAAGTCCTATATGACGCAATTAGTAATAAAGGCAGTAGGCTTGTAGTGCCTGAGGGTAACTTCGTTCCTTTCTATGTTTCGTTGCTTCGGTTTGAACAATATTTCTAGTGTAATATTTGACCTTACAATATACTCATTGTACAAACATGGTACAGGAAAATATTACCATGTAGATGGTGGGAATCTTACTATTCGTGGTTTCATAGGACCATTTCGAAGAGTCCGTTTCCATCTAAACCAATTTACTTCAGGTCCACGAGCTCTTGAGAATCACAAGGAGTTATTCAATAAGCGGCATTCCACGCTTATAAATGTGGTGGAGAGGACATTTGGACTTTGGAAGGCTAGATTTCCTGTACTCAAGAATCAAATGCAGTATCCTTTATGAACACAGGTTGATGTAGTTACTGCATGTGCAATGTTGCACAACTACATCATGATGACTCGGAGAGTCGATAACATAAGGGAGCTACGTTTTTGAAGGAGGTTGAGAGTCAACTCATAATTGACGGAGATGATGGTTTTTCGTAATTGACTCAGGGGCATGTTGATCATGATGTTGGCCCCAATCTGCGAGATGCCATAGCAACGCAGTTGTGGGAGGTCTACCTAAGTCGCTAGAACTTGTAATTAAACATTGTTCTACATGTCATATGATATGTTGTGTTCATTCTATTGCATTTTGAATTATGTATGTTTAAACTATTACATTTTATTGTTGAATGGGGTTTTGTACATGGTTTTCTTTATGGGTGCATGAATTGTGAATATTGCTTGATACAGATGCGTCAGTGTTGAACATAAGTAGTGGTCAAGTTATTGTAGGATATTGTTGAATGAGCTGATTTCTTACTACTTGCATTGTGCATGTGTATTTGAATGGGTTGATTTCTTACAGGTTATTGTTTATGGGTGCATGAATTGTGAATGTTGCTTGATACAAATGCATCAGTGCTGAATATATGTAGCGCTCAAGTTATTGCAGGTTATTGTTGAAAGGGCTGATTTCGTACTGCTTTTATTGTGCATGTATGTTTGCATGGGTTGATTTTTTAGTTCTTGTATTTTGAATTATGTATGTTTAAACTATTTGAGGTTAATTATTGAATGGGCTGGTTTTGTACATAGTTTTCTTTTTATAGACACATCAATTGTGAATGTTGCTTGATACAGATGCATCAGTGCTGAAGTTATTACATGTTATGACTTGTTATTACATATATAGAATGGAAGTGTATAATATATCCAATGGCTACTCATTTGCATATTCCATGGGGTTGGTCCTCGTCCAATGAAATGATAAATGGTATAAAGAGAGATTGGAACCCCCTAGAATAGGATATGATCACAATGGTGGGTCCTATCTCTTCATCACCACTCATAATTTCATCAAATGTAGATTATACATTCCTTTTCTGAAACATTTAATGCCTCCATAGAGTTTCAATATTTTGACCCCAAGTGTCTTGCATATTTTTGTATACTTTTGACTCTCAAACTTCACTCGTAATTTATCCATTGGGCCACATAGCATGCCAATTCTGTTTTTGGAAAAGAACTTTTTGGTTCTAATGCCATAATATGTAACATTTGCCATTTTTCATTTCACTATTTATAAGTACTATATATTTTGAGAAAAGTTGTCAAGCAAAATATATTGAAAAAGTGAATAAGTGAATGCACAAAAACAAAATCGTGGAAATACAAAATCGTGCAAACAAAAAATTGTTACAAGAATTCGATAGAGACTACAAATCTCACAAAGGTGGACTACACTTCTTTATGGATTTTGCTTGTCTCCACACATATCCATACTTCTTTATAAAAAAAGAAACTATGTACACCTATTCTTTGCAAAAAAAAGAAACATAAAATAAGTTACATGACTGCCACTGATTTTTAGGAAACTTCTAAATGATATGCGCTTTATAAAAATTACATGACTGCCACTGATTTTGGAAAACTTCAAGATGATATCTGCCCCATGATATTTCTTTTGGCAAGGACTATAGGCCGGTTTGGAAACCAAAATGCAATTTTATCATGTGGTGTTAGCGGTGGACATATGAAAAATATAACTCTTGTTAATGGGATGAAAGCCAGTCTTTTCTCTAATCCAATACAGATACCCAATTCTTTTTTAACTTCTCAGGAGGTTATCAAATACAGAAACCAGAAACTTCTTAACTTCCCAAGAGATTATCAAACATAGAATTCAAGAACTTCTTAACTTCCCAGGGAGGTTATCAAACACAGAAATCAGGAACTTCTTAAGTTCACAGAACTTAAGAACTTCCAATTTACAGTTCCTGAATTGCTTCTAGTTATCAAACAGGCCCTTAGTACGTGCCTGCATCTTTATCCTACAACCCGAGCTAGTGCACCTATCGTATATCCTTCAAGAAAAACATATAAACTTCATATGAGTTGAGAGACATTGCAATGAGAAGATAGGAAACAACACATTCTCACTTGTTAGCAAGAAGATGAAAAACATTTCCAAGCATATTCATGATGTAACAATTTATTTCCCAGTCCAAATTCTTATGTTGATGGTAGCCTGTTTGCATTGATAGTTTTGCTAATACAATTTCTATGGATGTCTATTATCTGCCAATTGCATCTAGAGCAGCTAGCGGTGAAATTTTAGATCATTGTATCTGGGAATATTAATATCTGAAGTTCCAATAACTAGATGAAGATGTAATGGCCCAGTAATAAATACAAATATTGTTGTTGCAGCAGCAAAATAATTAAAATTAAGTATAACTATTGAAGAATTTAAAAAACAACCCAAATATTAAGCATAACCATCAAACGCCAATTCTCAGTCTCTCCATCAAGTGTTAAAAGTGGCTCTCATGGCCAAATGATATGCTTCTACCTTGTTAAAGAACAACCCAAACATTAAGCCAAAAAGAATAACGTATTAGGTTCAAGGTAATGAAGCATTCCATCAAGGGCAGAGGACCAACAACAAAAAAATGTATATAATGTATATACTGTATGTGGTGCAGGGATTTAAAAAATTGTGAGTCGCCTCGAAATCGCTTGGGTCGACATGGAAATTGATCACCCTGTGTCGGTTCCTATGGAACACTGAAAATCGCACTTGTCTAGAGAGAAATCGCATGTGTCTAGAGAGGAATCGCCGGTTCTCAGTAATATGCTACAGTGAATTGGGCGAGTGGACACGACACAATTATTTACACGTGCATGGAGAGTCCTTATCTCACAGCGATTTATAAAGAGAAATGTTACACTCGTCCTTCGATGTGGGACTAACATAACATTGAGAGTTGAGATAGTAATATAATATATATATTTATTATAGAAAAAAAACCATTATATGGTGATGTGGTGTAGTTGGTTATCACTACCAATTTCAGCTTAAGCGTCTCAAGTTCGAACCATCTGGGTGCTATCTAGTATAGCATTTTTTGTCTTGAACAAAAAAAGTAATACAACATCTTTTTATTTTTCTTGTCAAAAAACGTAAAAAATAAAAAGTAATATAACAAGTATTTCTTGTCAAAAAATAAAATAAAAAGTACCTTGGCAGCATCATTTTTTTATTTTCTTATCAAAAATAAAAAATAAAAGGTAATACAATAAGCAAAAAAAGGGTAATACAACATCTTATTTTTCTTGTCAAAAAAATAAAATAAATGGTAATATAACAAGTATCATATTTTTCTTGTTAAAAAACAAAAAAGGTAATACAACAAGTATTTCTTGTTAAAAAAAATAAAAAGTATTTCTCAATACAAGAAGTATTTCTTAATACAACCTAGGAATAAATTGTGTAATTATATTTTTTATTTGTAAAACATGGTGATCTTTAACATAAATTTAAGAATATTAATTTAAAGATAGGGTTCATACAATGAGGCCATTTGAAATCTCTCTCTCTACTAACAATCTCTTACACTGAATTTATTCTAGAAACCTAAAAAATTAAAATTTTGAAAAATTAAAGTGTTATTTCGAAAATTAGTACACATTCTAATAATTTCTATATTGATAACCAAATCTTTTATTTTATTTATTAATTTATTTGCATTATAAATCATGTAATGTATTATTTTTCTTATATTTGTCAATAATATATTTTAAATTAGATGATATTATAAGATATTTTGGATTTGTTATTATTTGTATAATAAAATAATTATAAAATGTAAACCAACAATTTCAATTTTAGTATATAATATTATAGTTAGTTAGGTTTTAATGATTTTGGATTATAGTTAGTTAGGTTGTAATAATTTGGGTTCTTTTTTAGCAGATTAGGTTTCCCGCCAATTCGAGATTTTAGTGGCTTTTTTTTTCATCGATTTAATTCATTCTTTTATTGTAGTCCATGTATGATTATATACTTCATCCATGATAATTCCATGATTTTTCTTTTTTTGTGATGCAAATTTAATGGTTAACATAAGTTCATACCGAGAAAGAACATCTTCTGATCCGAATCGTCGATTCACCGATTCAGATGGTTTTTTTAGGTGCCCAATCCGGGGCACCAATTCGGTTTTTAAACCATTGTTGTGGTATATAATAGTACATTGTTAAAACCGAAACAAGCAACAAAAAAATCTCTACACTGTTTTGCACTAGAACAAGCTAGAGCACATAAACTATACAATGTATATATTGTGATGTATAATAGTACACTGTTAACACCAGAAGAAGCAACAAGAAATATCTACACTATTTTGCACTAGAAGAATCAATAGCATTGAAACTTGTATACAATGTATATACTGTGGTGTATAGCAGTACATTGTTAACACCAGAAGAAGCAACAAAAAATCTCCACACTATTTTGCACTAGAAGAACCAAGAGCATTGAAACTTGTATACGATGTATATACATTGTGCATAACAAAAATCTCTACACTATTTTGCACTAAAAGAAGCAAGAGCATTGAAACTTGTATACAATGTATATACTATGCTATATAACAGTACATTGTTAAAACCAGAAGAAGCAACAAACAAATCTCTACACTGTTTTGCACTAGAACAAACTAGAGCACAAAAACTATACAATGTATATATTGTGATGTATAATAGTACATTGTTAACACCAGAAGAAGCAACAAGAAATCTCTAGACTGTTTCGTATGAGAAGACTCAATAGCATTGAAACTTGTATACAATGTATACACTGTGGTGTATATCAATATATTGTTAACACTACAAGCAACAAAAAATCTCTACACTATTTTGCACTAGAAGAAGCAAGAGCATTGAAACTTGTATACAATGTATATACACTGTGTATAACAAAAATCTCTACATTATTTTGCACTGAAAGAAGCAAGAGCATTGAAACTTGTATAC
The DNA here is from genome assembly GCF_000471905.2 of Amborella trichopoda. The sequence goes on along the minus strand of NW_006499603.1, from coordinate 5,482,037 downwards.
AATGTATATACTATGGTGTATAATAATACACCGTTAACAACATATATACTATTATGTAACAATACATACACATAAGTATTATATTTTGCAACAGAGAGATATTCATAAGTAATGATTAAGAAGTATTATCCTTGCAATCAGTGGTTTAAAAAACAGATCGGTGACCTTGATCGGGCACCTCAAAAACCCAACTGAATCGGTGAATCGGTGATCTGGATCGGGAATCAGACGAATCAGTCAGATTAAGCCCTAAATAAAATCGGAAAAAATTATTAAAATTCATTATAAATGTTATTTTTTAAGAATCCAATAAGAAATGGGGGTACTCCATTAACAATTTTCATTTATTTACATGAATATGCTAATATTGATATGTTCTTTCCTTGCATGAACTACTGTTTATCATTTAATTTACATCACACAAAAGGATAAGCATAAAATTATTATGGATTAAGTATATTATCATACATGGATTAAAATAAAGCATACAATTCGTAATATACGACCTAAAAATAAAATGAGAGACGACGTCGTTCTTCATCTTGGTCACGTTGGTGCCATTGATTGAATCCGCGTGACAATTCATTGACTTGTTCTAAAAACTAATCATCCAAATTAGTGGGCACCTGACTATACCCAAATCCCTGAGTGCTAGTGTTTTGTTGTACTCCTAATCCAAAATCCCCAATGCTTGTCCATTCTTCATGCTCACCTACACTGTCGTGCTCGTCCCTACCCTCTTGTTGTTAGGACTCGATATGTGAATAATTTGACTGGGATTGGGTGGGCTTAGAATCATCATCTCTCTCATTTATCCTTAGACCCTCTTCCCACTCTCCCTCATTAAGTGCAACATCACCAACATCTCCAACGAATTATGGATATGTTGGAGGGCTGCTTCCTCTTTCATGTTGTTCATCACCTTCTTCAAGATCTTCCTTACCAATAACCTCAAGGAACACTATCTTGTGCAACACTAGCTCATCTTCCTCTACTACCCATTTTTCTATTGTGTCTGTGACAAATATTATATCCAAGTCTATCGACTCATAGTCTTCAAGCTTCCTTCTTATTTGTCGCTCTCGGAGGTTTAAGTTGTAATGAACATAGACTAGTTTATAATGCCTCTCCGAAGCGAGTCGATTCCTCTAGTAGTGTGCAATCATTGGAACGTACTCCAATTTCACTCACATCCAGTAGCAGAACATGTCTGGGAGAACACCTTGGTTGCTATCATCTTTAGATGAGGTGCATCATTACCATATATCTCCCACCATTCAGTTGGATTAAAATGCAAAAAGCATTGTAAGAGCAAGAACAATTCATAAGATTAAATATATAAATGAACAAAATATTAGCTAGGGGTTAACCTGGATCCATCTTAGTTCGAGAATTCCTGGCAAGTCTAGATCCGAAAGATCCTATATCATCCCTATACATAGCAAGCTAAAACAAAATATTTCATTTTAGTGCATTATTCCTCACAAATATAACAACTCAATGAAGTTCTTACCAAAATATTAAATATTACCTCTTGTATTGTTGCTACCTAGTTTTGATGGCTTCTCTCCAGACTGGCAATAATGTATCTGATCCATTCCATAATCTTGTGGGGATATTCAAGTGTCAAATAGAAAAATTTTGGGTTGAAGTAGTAATCTAGAAAATACATAAATAGATAAAGGTCATTTAAAATTTTATAAAAAAAATAATTTAGAATTAAACATTCTAGTGATATAAATATATATGTACCTGCATAATGAATTTGATGGCCAAATTTGGTGTTCCACCTTCTTTCTATAATTTCGATAACTTTACTAGCAAAACTACACTTCTCCCCAATAGTTGATTTGACCCTCTCGATACCTTTGTAAATGATGCACATTGTAGCTTTCTTGTCAGCATCCACCATTCTTAACATCGTGACCAAAGGGGCAGTGGCATCTACAACACTGGACTATGTCATCCACTTTTAGCCCGGTACTGGACTTCAAGAGGTTGTCATTTAACCACTCTTCACTGGTAAACAATCTCTGTAATGCACCTTCAGATTCTCGAATGGAGTCCACAACCAAGTAATTTGTCGCAAAGCGGGTTATGACAAACTTGATTATCTCTTTTTACTTAGACAGTTATTTGATTAAAAATAAGATTTTAGAGTGGTTATATATAAATTTTGACACCAACCTCGCTTCATGTAGAGTCTGCTTCACAATTTTGATCTCACCAATCTTCTCTAATATAAGATCGATGCTGTGTGCATCACACAGGGTCCATACTAGATGCTTCCTCTTATCCATCAACTTGCTGCCCGCAGAGACACATGCACGCGCATTGTCCATAATAACCTGGACTACATGTTTATCTCCCCCCTCCTGCATTATCTATTCATATTGTCGTACTAAGAAGTTTGCATCATTTTTTATCCCTAATACGTCTTTGCTAGGCAAAAAGACTGTACCTTTTGGGGAATAGGCCAAGAACTTAAAAAACTCATTTTTACTAATTTTATTCAACAAACCATCACTCATGAGAGTAATGCATGTTCTTGGCCAATTCTGTTTATATTTTTCAATCCAATTTTTAACTTCATCCACCTCTTCATCCAAAATTGGCCCACTGAGCTCATATGTCAAAGGGGGTTTTACCCCTAGCCCGGCTCTCTGGATTACGTTGACCATAGGTGGGAAATATGGGTTATTGGCTGCATCAAAGGGGATCCCTTTATCGTAGAACCATTTACCAATATAATTGTCCAACATGTTCCTCGTACCTTTTACCATGCCTTTGAGGGTCATCTATTGTGACTTAGGCTTTGAGAGAAATGTGTATAAACGACCATGACCTGCAATACTGGCGCTCTTAGATAAGTCAGAAACAATGTCTTCAACGTCTGGTTCCTCTTCATACATATTGCCACCAACCCCTCCATACATATACGAGCTGGGCATGCCATACATGCTCTAGCTTGGCCCGTCATGCATGCTTGAGCTGGGCTCGCCATGCATGTTTGAGTTAAGCCCACCATGCATGTCCATGTTATAATCACTAGGCATTTTAAACCCACTTTCCCTCTGGTATGTTTCCTTTGTAAACTCATTCTTGTGACCATCTCCAAGCCATTATTATATTGCTCTTCTGAATCATTCCTGCTCGTTGACGTATATAAACCAGCTATCTCCTTATCCATCCTCTACTTTGCAATTTTTTTACTTTTGGTATCCTTGAGAAATGCTGCCATCTACTTTCTTACATTACTAGGGACACTATTGTACACAGAAACATATCCCTTACTGCCAAGTGTTGCTTAAACCCTACTACCTATCACTTTTTGACAGTAATTACGAATAATTTTGTCTTTTTTGTTAGGATCAAGTCCGACCCCATGTTGCCTTGTAGGGTCTTCTTTAGATCTTGTCATGGTTCAACTGTTTTAATATGTAAATGGTTAAAAAATAACCTAACAATTCAACATGAAATGAAATCACCATGTGTAGTGATAATATGTAGGGGTAGTTCATGAAGTTATCTTTTTGTTGTTGATGCAAAATACTTCTACTAGCAAAAATATTTTAGTTTCTACTGGCAAAGATAATTTATTTATGCAACAATATAGATAAAAATAGTCTACATCAACCATTACAATAATATAGTCATCCATTATGCCACTACACGTACATTTGTTACAAAACATATTTACATTGATATAACCATTACAATAATATAGTCACATTTTATGCATTAAAATTAAAAAATACAGTTTTGCATTAAAAATTTAACAACATGTATTTTTTTGCATCAATAATTTATCAACATGCAATTTTTTGCACTAAAAATTTAACAATAAAAATTAAAAATATAGTTTAATTCGTCATGATAATCAAAACCTAGTCACGATTTTCATAATTTTTCATAATATCACGATTTCTCGAATAAATCGATCATCAAACTTTAAAAAAAAAAAAAACGCAATTCTTCACATACCCACCTGACATTAGTCATTCCAACTCGAAAATCCGTCTCAAATCGAATAAATTACATCAAATTGAATACATGTTATGATAAACAACACTATAACAAATCAAAGCCCTATAATATTAACACATTATTATCAAAAAATTGAATAAAATCGATTGAATGGGGAACAAAAAAAATGTAGTTCTTCACTGACCCACCTAAAATAAGTCATTCCATCTCAAAAATCCACCTCAAATCGAATAAATTACATCAAATTGAATATATGTTATGATAAACAACACTATAAGGAATCAAAGCCCTATAATATTAGTACATTATTTGCAAAATATTGAATAACATCGATTGAATGGCGGAAAAAAAAAAAAATGCAGTTCTTCATGGACCCACCTGACATTAGTCATTCCAACTCAAAAATCCGCCTCAAATCGAATAAATTACACCAAATTGAATATATTTTATGATAAACAACACTATAAGGAATCAAAACCCTATAATATTAACACATTATTTGCAAAAAAAAGTGACTAAAATCGATTGAATGACGGGAAAAAAAACCCAGTTCTTCACAGACCCACTGACATAAGTCATTCCAACATGGAAGTCCACCTCAAATCGAATAAATTTCATCAAATTGAATATATGTTATGATAAAAAACACTATAAGGAATCAACACCCTATAATATTAACACATTATTTGCAAACAATTGACTAAAATGGATTGAATATCGAAAAAAAAAAAAAAATGCAGTTCTTACCTATTTTTCTGCGCCTGTGGCTTTAAATCCAAATCTGAGATGTAATGGACCAAAATACTCACAAATTATGAATAAGAACTTCTAAATAACACTCTTAATATCAATAACCCTCAGATTTTATAAAAAATGATACCCAATTTTGTGAGAAATCAGAGAAATGGTGGAACCCTAACACTGACGCCTTGTTCTTCACAGATCTGCCGATTTGTGATCAAAATTGTTGATTTAAACTACAATTTATTGATTGAAAAGGCTGAAAATCTTAAAGAAAAAGCTGAAAGATTCGATTACAAAGTTGAAAAAGCAAAAAAATGACAAAAATCGATGTTTCCCGTGATGAATATATTGTTCACCCGTATTTCACTGTTGTGAATCGACGATTTACTATTGGGAATTGCCCGGTTCTCTCTAGACACGGGCGATTCCCCGTGTATTGCTAAAACTGGCACGCCCTTGCCGGTTCTCGAGTCGAATCAGGTGAGTCCGATTCGACTCGCCGAGTTTTGAAACACTGCTTGCAATGTATGAAGATCAACTTTTGGACAATGAACAAGTCCGTGAATTATGACCCACTTTCTTGCAAATATTGCAAGTAATAGGCTTTCGAGATTTCTTCTCTACTTTATGTCTTGCAATTGAAGGGCGGTCCTTGTCTTTGTGAGCAATGGGTTTCGCAATATTTCATTCCATGGCAAAGAATCTTGGCTTCCGTCACTTGTTATCATGGCTTTTCTGCCATAACTTTTGTTATCCCTAGGACAAACTTGTGTCGTTGTCATTTCAATACTTTTCGAGCTCTTTGTCGCAATTCTTGAAATCCTATCAACACTAGATCAAAAACATGTGCAAATTTTGCCCCAAACTCTACAATGTCAATTACTACACGACATAATAGTTGCATCATAAAAACCGCGAGTCAATGGAATTTCCCGTCACTCATTTTTGCTCATCTAATAAAGCCCCTTTCTTGGCATTCCATGTCCAATGTCTCAAAATGTATTTTGGGGTAGGATTTATTGAACGTGTTCATGATGAAAAAAGGCTAACATATGTCCACAGAGGTTCCCAAAAAACTAAAACAATTTACACTTACAAAGTTGCTATAGTTTTAGTGGCATCATATTGAACTATATATTCTTAGCTATTTTCTCTATATGCTGCTGTTGAGTGTACTTTTTAGTCACTTATGAGACTAGGTGCATTCTGACAGGTGCTTGATAAGGTTGAAGATGTGGTTATAAAGCAAATTCTTTGATAGATGCCAGATAAACAATTGCGCTAATTTATTTTATTTATTTATAATTGACTTAATTGTTTTTGTTATTACATGCATACCTTTTTTTTCACAATTTTTTTTAAATGACTGAATTTGATCTTCAAGATCAAAGATTATACGTTCTCTAATTTTTTTTTATTTTTACTTTTTAGATATTCAAAATCTGTGAAAAAAAAATTTAAGTTTTTCTTCTTTTCGAACATTAAAAATCCAAAATTTCAGATTTTTAATATCTAAAATATTGGACGGCCAACATAATAACAACTTTTTCGATCTTAAACAAAATTATTTGGATCTAGTTATTTTTTAAATTTTTGTATATTAATAATACGAAAAATCTGATATTTAGGTTTTACATATTTTCAGATACTGAAAATCCTTAAAATTCTGATTTTGGCTATCCGAAATATTGCCAGGTGATTATACAACTTTTTGGATTTTTAAAATCCAAAACTTATTTGCCATGAAATGTTCCTAATTACAAAATAATTTAGTAAATTTTAGACCTTCAAGATCATAAATTTCAGATTTTTGGATTTTGAGCTTCTAAATTTTTTAACATAACTAATTTCACATAATATTTAATTTTGTATATTCAACATCTGAAATATGTGTACTTTAGTGATTTTATTTTATTTTGTGAAAATAGGTACAAAATTAATAATAGAAAAAAATAATATCTCTCGATGTAAAAAAGAATATAATTTTCATCCTATTTATATTACACACTTATTTATCAAGTTCAATTTCAATTTCTAAAGAAAAAGTACTCCAAAAGGCTTTAACTCGAGAGACCACATGGGTAAAGGGAAAGGTTTCTATGCTTTCCCTACAACATAGAAGTTATGTCCTCCCCCTACCATCCAGCGGTCCAATTTTGATCAAGAGAGCCACTCAACGTTTGATCTATGATTCGACGTCTCAAAGTATTTTATTTTTAGTTTTTTTATACAAATTGTATGAATATGAAATTTGGTACGTGCTATCTTCTCATTGGGGCGCACCTATAAAAAATATTAAAAATAAATTTTCAATAAAATATAATGACCAAAATACCCTATAAAAATTTAGGGGGGCATTTTGGTCATTTTATTTTATTGAAAATATTTTTTTTATATATTTTTCTAGTGCGAGTTTAATAGAGAAATGGATGTCCAAAATTTGGTGTCAAAATAGTTTATAAAAAAAACTTAAAAAAATAATAATGTAGAGACGTGACATTGTGATTGGGACAATCTTAGCCCTCAATTCAAAATAAACGATTGGATAAGGGGAAGGATAAAACTTCTATGCTGTAGGGGAAGCATAGAAAGCTGGCCCATAGGTAAAAAGCATGTTTTACGTGCACGGAAGGAATTGGTTGTAAATTAGTATTTCAATTATTTTCTTTTTAAATTTATCTTAAGTAAGGACCATTAAAATAACATAGTAGTGGCGGACATTTATCTTGGCAAACTTTTCGGCACGCGATAAAAGGGATTGGGCACCGGGAAGTTGAAGATCGCGTTGTGCCCCTGCAATACCTAAATGTGCACATATTCCCTTAGGTGGAAATTTATGGGAATATTTGATGATCATGAAATTCGAGCTACAATTAAAAATCACGAGTAATTTTTTTTAAAAATCAATTTATTATTAAAAGTAATTCTTCACCCGAGGATCATAAACCTAAGAGACAAAAATTTTCGACCAAGCCAATTTAGATTATAATATATTATATTATATTTTATACTCTATTATAATATTTTATCATATAATATATTATAATATATTATGCTATTATGTTAATCTATATTATATATTTTATTATTGTAATATTACAATACATTTCCCATAATTTTCCGTCATGAACAAGAGGACAAAAGTAATACAAGAAGTCGCATATATGTGCAATGTGATTCTGCAGGAGTACACTACCAATTTGATCCCTCAAGAAAACAAAAGAAGGCAACATCGCAAATCCTCGTCCGGATAGTACTTTTGGTAACAGAATTCTCTACAAGGACTTTAAAATTAGTTTTTACACTGACAATAAATTTTGGAACTAAAAAAATGGTACTGATGATTTGTGAACAAAATAGAGTTTAAAATCTTAAATTTTCACAACATACAGTCTAGATGATTTAATACAATATACTAAATTTTTAGAGCTTAAAATCTTAATTTTTTTACGATCATAATATTTATGTCGAGATGATCGATATAAAAGTTTTTCAAAACTTGCAATTTTTGACAAGTTAAAAATTGAAGATTTACTTATTTTGAGAGGATCCAGCCATGTCAAACCATTTTTCCTAAAAAGAAATAGTTGTCCCATATTTTTAAATATATATTAAATATTTATTTTAGAGGTGATTACATGAACCAGCAGGCCCATATATAAAAAAAAAAAAGCCTGACGAGGTTCTCTCACCGAAATTCAACCTGTATTTATGGAGGAAGCAAAGTTTTGGTAAACCTTTGGGCATGTACTGTGCAATTAGTCCCTGTAATGATCGATCGGTATGAAAGGACTCGGATTTATCTCTATCAAATTTTTAGTAAGTTAAGTGTGAAATTAATTTTCATAACAAATTACGCATATAATACACATAAGTTCACCATAATACTGCAAACCTGAGGTCCACCTGTAATAAATATAGTTTAAACCTTAAAAACCCATTCCCGCTAAGTGGGGCATTTGACTCGTGTCCAACTCTACTCCACCACAACAAAAACAGAGACGAAATACCGTAAAAAAACCCCAGCTAATACCAATAATTTAACAATCTTTTCCCATAATTCCTCTTTCTTTCTTCTTATTATTTACCTTCTCAGCCGGCATTGCTCTCTCTCTAGATTATAACTCAGTCACCATTGCTATTACCTTATGGAACCATTGACCATCAACTTTTCAATTCAAACCGTGTTCACACGGTGGACTCAACCATGCGATGCTTCTGCCGTTTTTTATGGCTCACCAATATTTACCCCTTCTGTAAGAATTGATCCGCCCATCAATAAAATAGTGGAACTAGTCAACCATCAACAACACATGGACCACTCCCCCAGCGCAGAACACACAGCAAAACCCTGGGGATTGTTGCATAGACAAATTTCATGCGTCAGGTGGTGGTAAGTAAAGGGACTCAATGTCAAAATTGAATTTTTTTTTTTGGGATAAAAGATTAAAATCAAGGATTTTGTGAAGAGTTTTAATGCGGGGTGAGGGGAAATAGCGGGACCCAAAATCGTAATCAAGGGTTTTGTGAGGAATTTTGATGCGGAAAGAGGAAAGTAAAGTGACCCAAGATAAAAAACCCAGGTTTTTATGAAGAAATTTGATTCTGAAAAATGATTGAGTACTAAGAAAACAACCAAGTTTTCATAGAGATATTTGATATGGAAAGAGAAAATTATGGCCGCCAAATATCAAATTCAAGAATTTCGTGAAGAGATTTGACGTGGAAAGGGGGAAGTCAGTGATCCAAGATCAAAACCGGCCATTTCATGAAGAATTTGATGTTAGGAGAGGAAAGAACAGAGACCCAAGATCAAAACCCACCATTTTATTAGGAAAGTTTTGATGCAAAAAGTGAAGGGCTTCTCCTGAAGTCTCAATCTATTGTTTTTGATATTTGATTATTTGCTAGGAAATGGGCATGAACAGCTTCTGTGAATTGGGCCTTCTGTTAGCTTTACTGTGTTCATTTTGTTGGGTTACAACAGTTGCTCAGTGCAAGACTGGTTGCGATTTGGCCTTTGGTTCTTACTACATAACACAGGGCCAGATCTTCGGCAACATTTCCGTCCTTTTCGATGGAATCTCCTTTGTTGATATCCAGCAATACAATCCTGAAGCCTCCAGTCAAGACAGCATTCTGTTTGATACAAGGCTCAACATAACCTTCACTTGTGACTGCAACGATGGGATTTTAGGGCACACTTTTCGTTATCCATTGAAGCGAGGGGATACATACAACGGGGTTGCGAGGACTTATGCCAACCTAACTGATGTGACTTGGTTGCAGGCTGTGAACTCTTACGCTCCAACTGAGATCCCTGATAATGGCTCCCTCAATGTCACTGTGAATTGCTCTTGTGGAGATGCTGATATTTCGAGGGATTATGGGCTATTCTTGACTTACCCTCTCCGCCAGGGCGAGAACCTCTCTGGCCTTGCCTCTGCGTTTAACATCTCATCCTCATTGTTGCAACGGTACAATCCCAATGCCAACTACAATTCAGGCCGGCACCTCGTATTTATTCCTTTTAAAGGTACTTTTTTTTATGATTTCTTATTGTATTATTTTCTGGGACTTTATGAGTTTAATATCATCTACTTTGTCATGGCGTATTTTTTTTTCTTTTTATTATCATGGTAGAGCCATTTGAATGTTTTGTTTTGTGGACAAACACCAGCTTAATAACCGTAGATCAATAAGCCTACATGCTGGTTCGGTGTTTCCACATTTATTTTCTATGGAATTTGGGTTTGGATAGTATGAGCCTAAGGTTGGCCCAAATTGTAGAAGAGAATTCAGTTTATGTGATTTGAATTTTCCCTCTGTTTGATTGATTTTATATTACAACATCCCCAAATTGGAAGCTAGGTTAGCCATTTTCTGAGGAGTCACCTTCTTGCAGCTTGAAAATTTCTGTTAGTAATGCTAAATGAATTTTAAAACCGTATTGTTTTGTAGCCCATTCACCCGTAGTTATACTGCCATCATATCGACGATTCTAACCGGTTATCATCTTCTTCCTCCATAACCATCAAAGAGTTGGCACTTTATAATAGTACAAGACATTGCAAGTTACCCGGCAGGGATGTTTCCATCCCTGTTAATTGCATATCCTCATTAGAACATAATTTATAATAACTTTTTACAGAATCCAGTAATGATGTGCAAATTGCTCCCTGACTTACTTCTATGATGTGCAAATTCCTGCCTGACTTACTTCTATTAGTGATATCATGAGACATGAACAGTTCCTACATCTGAGTGTGGTAGCATGAATCCCTTATTTCCTCTGGGTGGGTTAGCTGTGGGATTTGAACCTGGGATGTAGTGCGAGCACAAATATTGCATAGGGAAAATTTAATTGTCTTGCTTTGAACTTTATGCTTGAAATTCTGAAGTTCTGCTCTTACATGATGGATTTGATATAATTATTTCAGATTCAAGTGGCAGTTATCGCCCCTTGCAATTAAGGTAAAGCTTCAGCAGAGAGATATGCTTGGCTGTTCATTCAAATGTTGCTTTCTATTAGTCTGGTCCTTTATTTAAAGTTGGCTAACTTTGGACCTTTTTCTTTTATTGCAGCAATGGAGGTATGGAACCCTGAACTTGATACTGTTTGCAACTTTGGAGTCATAGTTTTCATTATTTACATGCATGTCTATAAAACATGACTCAGATATTATTTATACCCAACATTCTGGTAACTTTGTGATGTCTTTGAGTTTCTCACTGTCCCTAACAACTGAACTCTAGCAGGAATTCCTGCGGGAGCTGTTGTTGGAATTGTTGTTGCAGGAATAGCAGCTATGTCAATTTTGGTAATTTGCTATTTTATGGTTTACAAGAGAAAGAAAACAAAGGCGTCGTTACTTTCATCACCATTTGAAGATGCCCCTATTAATGACTCACCATATCCAGGTAGTTTGTAGGTTTGAGTGTTCCTATGGTGATTGGCTTTTATCTGGAATATATTTTTATAGAGCATGTTATCATAACTCAGTGGCTGTTGCTTTTTATGCATGCATCTTCTGCTCACAATATTAGATGCTTGCTTTTAGGGTATCGGGTACTCATTGCAAATCTGTCCCGTACTTACAGCTGTTATCTTAGAGTTCTTCATTATCTCATTAACCAAAATACTGGACCTCCATTTCTCATGGTCAGGGTGATGCATTCTTTATTGCTTGAAGAGTTAGGCTTCCTCCTAACATTATTCGCCATTCTATACTTGCTAGAAGAAAAGGAACCCATGGTTCACCAGATGCCTGCAGATAATTGTCCAAAACAAGGCCATTTGAGTGTGAAGTGGTTGAGCACTTAGATCAGTATTTCTTGCTTGTAGCTTAACTTGCATAGAAACCTGATTGTAATAAAACTAAATTTTGGGGTTTTTTCATTTAACTACGTATGATGCTGAAATTGTGTCTTAAGTGCTCCATACTCATAATTGTTAGGGGTTCTAGTCGATTATTGCTAACTAAAAAGGTGAGCATTAAAAGACTTAATGTCAAACCTAGGCACTTTTTATACTCTAGGGTTTTATAGTGCAGAGGAAAGTCAGATTGTAGAAAATGAAAATGGACCAAATCATAGTCCAGTAGGGTTTCCCCATAGTATGTATGAGATAGATTACATGTTCATTTACAGTAATTGCATGGGTCTCCTTGGACTATAATGACACTCTTAGCGCTACAATAACAACACGATCTTGAACACTCCCTCCCAAGTTGGTGCATCGATGTCAAGCATGCCCAACTTGGAATTAAGCATGTGCATACGAATCTTTCCTGCAGTTTCGATGAAGATATCAGCTAGCTGATCTGTGGTCTTCATACATGGGGTAAATATGAGCTTACCAATCGCTTTTTCACGAGGAACATGACAATTAACCTGAATACGTTTGGTGTGCCTTGGAAAAATGGATTAGATGCAGTGTGTATTGCTGCCTCGCTTATCACAACAAAGTGGGATTTGTGAGATGATATTGATTGCCATATTTGAGAGAAGTGCTCTACTGTCTACACCAGAAATACTCACAAGTTGTAGAAGCCATTGCATGATACTAACCTCTACACAAGATCAGGCCACATCATGCTTCTCTAGGTTATCAGATTGCCTCCAATAAAGGTGAAATGTATGTGGTAGAATGTCTATCAACAGGACACTTTCCTAGTCAGCACTAGAGTGTCCCAATAAATCAAGTCTTGCACCACGGGAAAACAGAAGTTCTTAACCATGGAGATGACTTGAGATAGCGCAAGATCCTGGTGACAGCATTCATATGTGTAGATTAGGGTACATGTATGAATTGACTAACAATAGCCACATCATGAGTGTTATCAGGTCCAATAATCATTAAATAGACAAGTTTCCCAACAAGTCTCTGATATTGTTCTACATTTTCCAAAGGAGTACTAGAAGTGAGCTTCGACTTACTGTGTGAGTCAATAGGTTTCAATCCCGGCTTCCCAATTTCTTTAAGTATATAGGGAACATTTTTATGTTCAGAAATGAAGTTCTCTCGTCGTGGTTAAACTGCCTCAATACCGAGAAATAGAGGGAGTCAAATCCTTGATGTCAACCTTATGATGCAGGTAGCACTTGAGACTTGCAATACTCTCTCAGTTATCACTTTAAGGACAATGTAATCAACATAAACTAGAAGTATAATAGTACCTTGAGGTCGCCAGTTTGAACAAGTCTTCCAATTGGGGGATTGATGTCTTGAGAATACTATGGAAGTAGAGTTTTCTTTTGAAAAAGGCAAGGGCAGTATGGATATTATGCCTTTTGGTCGGTCTCATTATGAATTGGGTTCTTGAAATATTGTTTGGAGGGACATGGAGGTTATCCTGATAATGATAGGCCCCTTTCTAATGATATTGGGATACCATATGCTGTGAGGGGCATTGATGGAATTTATGAAGCACAGAGAGGGTTCTTTATTGAGAAAAAGGTACTTATTCGGAGGGATTCAGAGGTAATTGAGGACAATGATGGGGTTAGTTGTAATGATTGGGAGGCCATCTAGTGAGGGGCAAACTTGAAATTTATGAAGAGAAGGGGGGTGTTTAATTGAGAAAAATGAACAAGATAAAGCGGATGAGAACATAATGATATTTTTGGGAGCTTATGAAAGACTTTTGGAAGGGAGTCAGAGTCTATAAAGGGATGGCATATAATTCATCATACCCAATCAATGAGGCTCACTGAGTACTTCGAGTCAAGTATGAATACAGTACTAGGGTGCAGCGGGGGAGAGAATAATGTGGCTGGGTTTAAATCATTGTGCTCTATCCCTTGGGAGGAGATACTAATGGTATTTCAGTTTGAGCGGCATGACCATTGTGTAAAAACTTGAGTGAGTCATCATCTTGTTCTGATTTGTTGGCTGTTATGAGGAGAAGAAGAGAAACGATATGATGAGATATCAGACCGTTATAAGAATGAAGAAGGAGATTTCAACATATTTAAGGGGATCTTGCCCAGTTCATGGGTAAAGTTGATTTAGAGGTAGGAATGCAATTGTACAACATCATAGAGAATACTGGAGGCAAGGGTGGGAAGCGAAAAGATTGAGGAACTAGAGAACTAAACGGGGAGGAGGGTTTGGGAGGGAGATATATGAATGGGTAGGAGCATCTAAGGAAGATTTTTCGCATGAAGATATTATTGTGGGACATCTGGGGTTCAAGGTACCAGGAGTAAAAGAGGAATGGGAGGACACCTTTTCAAAAGCATTGGTGAGAGGTGGCTATGTTGTAGGAACCAAAGTTGGGGCTGTTGATAGGGTGTTGGTGAGGGTGTTATAGGGTTCATCAAAAGTGGGATTGGATTTGGTTCTATCTCGGGGGGGCACTGGGGTATCTTGATGTTATGGGATTCACAAGTTTTGACTAAGGAAGGGGAATTGTCGTTATCTATAAAAATTTCAAGTGTGATAGATGGATTGGTATGGTTCTCATGTCCGTATATGGTCCTAATGATTTTGGTGAGAGAGGTCTTGGGCAGAATTGTATGGAGTAAGCCAAGGTGGGATCAGCCATTGTTACCTAGTAAGGGCTTCAATGTCATTTGTTTTCACATGAAAGGTGGGACGAGGTGTAGAATCATAACTAGTGTGAGGTGCTTTTCAGATTTGGTGAGTTGCCATGGGTTTAGTGGATGTGCTTTTGCAAGGGGCACACTTTACATGGTCCACTGGGGTGAATCCAGCCATGTCTAGATTGGATTGGATCAGTTTCTACTTTTAAGTGGGTGGGGCACAAAAACTTTTCTATAATACTTATGTAGCTACCCTAAAACAGACTCTGATCATGTTCCCATTTTACTGGATGCTTGGTCCTTGTCTTTTGGACTTGCATCATTCAGGTTCAAGAATTTGTGGTTGGAAGCATGGGAATTTCAAGACATGGTCAGAATTTAGTGAGAGTCCTCTTATGTGGTTGGATGGGCTGCTCTTCAATCATCTAATAAACCAGGGAGTTTGAAAGAGATGTTGAAGGAATGGATCCGGTGATAGGAAGAAGACTGCTTTGCTGGAGTTGCAAGTCCTGGACCAAAAGGAAGAGGTCCAAGGGCTTGCTGAAAGGCAAATTGTGGATAGGGCTTGTAGTTTGTTAGATTATCAGATTTTGCTAAAGCAAGAGGAGATTCATTGGCATCAACAGTGTAGAATTAGATGGTTGGAAGGAGATCAAAATATCCCCCATCTTTCTACATCTGTTAGGAAGCAGGCTTAGTGTATTTCCTCCATTGAGGTGTGTGAGGAAGTGTTTCAGGAGCAAAATGGGGCGAATGTGGATTGCGGACTTCTTTAAGAGACTTCTCTTAGGATAGTTATTCTCAAAACCAAGGTCGTCGATGACTTGCAGTTTGAGATAATTTGGGCTATCTTATTTGGGCTATCTTGGAGATAAGTGGGCAATGAGTATATATGGTTTGGGTATGTATCTTATGCATTTCAATTGTCCTACTAAAATATTTCCTTGTGCACCAGTTATAGAAGTGGTCCATTAAGTCATAGCGATGTCCTTCAAATAGTTGGACTGAGTAACTGAAGCCCCTTGCTATGTCGATCAATTAGGCAGGGGCTATCCATGGAATCTGAATAAGTGAGCCATCAGGCATGCTGCACCACCCTTTTACCCACAAGGCATAGCATTAAGCTTGAAGCTTTATGGAGAACCATTCTAAAATTAGTTGTTTTCCCAGAAGTTGTCTGAATGGTTAGGTTGAAGGCTCTATGCACATCTATTAAACAATTATGTTAAAATTTACTGGTTAATAGAACTTTTGAGTTGGTTTGGCGTCCTTGTTTGTTAGTTTTTGATGTTTCCTCTTATTTATTTCTTCCAATGCCATGCATAAATTGTGAGAGGGACATGTCTTGCCCAAATGCATTAAGTATTGCCATTTGTTGATTTGAGGAATTCTAATGCATGATTGTGTGCTTTGACCAACTGTTATCAATTATTTTGGGTGAATTAGTTCTTATGGTTACGATGAACTGAAGCCAAGCTATTCTTGTGTAAACCCTCTTTCTTATTTTATCATGGGAAAAATAGTAGTACTATTTGATATTTTTCTGATTCTAATAATTAAATTATCTTTTATTATTTATATTCTTAAATAGTTTCTTTAGGTACCAAGATTGTGAGATGTTATGACATTAGAACATGTCTTAGTAACAAAAGTTTGTGTGACTGCAGGTTCATTGAATGCCTACGATAAAAGTACTGAATCGGTTACAGTTGTTGGTGGGGTGCCCCCTGGGCTCACTGGCCTTACTGTGGACAAGTCGTTAGAGTTCTCTTATGAGGAGCTTGCTTCAGCTACAAATGGGTTCAGCATGGCTAATAAAATTGGTGAAGGTGGCTTTGGGTCTGTTTATTATGCGGAGCTTAGAGGAGAGGTCTGTACATCATCCTATTATAATTTTCAGTACCTTTTGTATGAACTATGTATAGTCTTTGTGTGAGTGTCTAAGGAACGAAAATACATACAAGGGAGTACAATGTATACAAAGACTGATCAATACAACTTCGAAATTTCAACAATACACTTGTATTGCGTACAGCAAGGTTGCTGCTACCACAGTGACATAATGGCTTCAAAATACACTTTAAAAGAGAGGATACAATGCTATTTAGGTCCCTTATATATCAACAAGTCTATCCACAAAGATAGAACACAAGACTACACATGATTGGTGTGCATTTTGAAAATTCAACAACACTCAATCTTATAATGCAAAATTATACATCAATTGGCACATGAAAATACATCAAATCAAGATCTCAATTACATAAACATGTGATTGCTCAAGTGTAGTGTGTATCAAGACCATGGGAAGCCATATGGAGCTCTCGGGTGCCTGTTTGGCGCTTAGCTATGTGCCAATGGGTGACATGCGATGACATCATTCAAATTCCTGGCCAATTCATTATTTAAGAATGGGAAGCCTAGCATCTACTGATATATACATCAATCATGGAAGGTTTTTGCAGAAATTTAAAGATCTTGCAAGTGGAAAAATAACGGAGTGATCCGAGGCTTTAGAACACAAAACCGGATCTAGTTTCTTCGCAAAATGTCACTTAGAAATTCGGCATAATCTCGCTTAGAAAATCAGACAATTTAAGGTAGTAATGAGGTGATCTAAGTAACTGATGTGAGTTCGAAAACTCAGAAAAATCAGTCAATAAAAGGTTCGAAAATTCAATTAGGAATGCTCAAAGAAAACTAGCTCAATTCACACATGGAGGAAGCATATTTGAACATGGATTAAGTGAGAACAAAAGGAGAATCAAATGATGATCAACAAAAGAGATTGTAATGCTGCTGTAATTGCAGAATTACAACAGAGAGTAAATGATCTAAATGGTCGAGAATGAAAAGCCTTACTCAATTAATGAAGGTCACTTGACTTGTTGATCCATGGAATGAGCTATGAACCTTCGATCACCATTAATGGAGTTCGAATTCTCCTTAAAGGGGTCTGCTCTCTTTCAAAGGTTAAAGATGAAGTTTAGAGAGAGAGAGAGAGCTTAGGCATGCCAAATTTGAGAGAGGAGAGAGAGTGGGACGTGCCACTTTGTAGGGAAGGTTTTAGTGAGAGAAATTCATGGGTAAAAATGATCTCAAGGGGGGTATTTATAGCCTTTCCAAAGAACATGGGATGATATGCTCCTAGATGATGAATCAAGGCCTTCTATGTCATCTACCAAAGGCTACAAAGAGAGGTATGATCCTAGCCCACCATCCACCATCAACCATCTTAATGTGTGGCATGGATTTAAGAACCTTATCCTCCCTTTAATTCACTCCAATTTCCGTTGTTATCAAAATGTCTATGCTCTAGATATTTTATTAAACAATAAAACCATGATGGAGGGTATGCCCTTATGGTCTTTTGACAAAAATCCCAACAAAAAGAAGATTTCAAAATTCCCTACATTTTTCATGAGCATGTGGGATCAATAAGAACATGCCACATAAGGCAAGTGGTTATGTGCACAATGACCATGTGCCCTTAGGGTTAGAATTAATATTTCAAACCCTATACCACTTCTAGAATGTCACATACATGTGCACAAATCAACTTGCTTTAGGCATGTAACATGTGCCAAAAAACAATTTTTCAAAATCCACCATTTAATGAAAAATTAAAATACATGGTAAAACAATAAAACAACTTTAAATAAAATGACAAGGGGGTCCCCCATGGGCTTGACATCACCCCCACGTCATCTCCACGTGGGGGAGCATGGGGCCCCATGGGGTTGGCATGTGGACACCCATTGGCCATTTGAGCGTCCCGTGTGGGTCCTGGGGGACTGCCCTTGATTGTCATTTTATTCAAACAAATTTGAAAAAAGGTTTTTTCTTGCTCAAAAAAATCCACAAAAATTCCCATAAATCCACAAAAATAATTTTAAATTATTTTTCATCAAAACAAATCATTTGATAATGATTAAAAACATTTACACGAGAAATTATGATCCTTGGAAATGAATTACAAAACGGAGTACTCCACTTGGTTAGACCCGGAATCCAAAGTCACTTTCTCAGAAATGACCCAACACACTCATGACCCACAATGTTAAATCAGGGACCGAAGATGTTAGTCTATCAAAGTCAAGTCGATGTGTGATTCTAAATCCCCAAGGTTACATGGATTTCAGGTGCACCCCCTAGAGGACATGCACACAAAACAAAGTGCGGGGGTTCCTCTCTTGGCACATGTGCATAGCTCTATCCAGTGGATTCGTGGAAGAGTAGGCTTCACATGAATTGCGACTATATATGCACATGCGACGAGAAGGTTCTAAGAGTCAGGGATTTAGGCCAATGCCTTCTGCTGGGCAACCTTCCCATACAGGACTTTCAGTCATCAAGCTCATACGAACATCATATTGTCCTGGCCTATCACATAGTTATGAGGCACATATTAAACATATCATAACAACCTACCCTGACTTAGAGGTAACTCTTAACTCTCTCTGTACCTTCTATAGACCAATCTTCCTCATGACCGAATCGGAGTTTCGTGACTCTTGGTCCCAATGTGCCAAGATCCTAGAATCATGTCACTCTTATACTCCCACTCAAGTAAAGAGCTAATGAAAATGAAAGAATTTAGGGCCTTGAATGGACATACTTCCAACACTTTGTGAAGTTAATAAATTTGCTACTTATTGATGTGGTTTCTCATTTAGATAGTCATGTGGTTTCTCATTTAGATAGTCAAAGGATGTAATGGATGTATGTCCTCAGTACTAAAGCTGTGAAGCAAGATGCCTCAATATTTCAGCTTTCATATTACAACAATTTTTGAGTTAGATTACCATGCAATATATTGACTAGTGTGGCACTAGATTAACATAGACATAATTTCAATCTTGATGGAAATGGTTCTCTGCTGAAAATTTCCTATTTCCTATTTTCTGTTGTATCTTCAATGGAGACTGCTTAATTTCCCAGAAATACCCAATTATGAGGCTTATCTGAATTGAAAGTGTTCCCAGTACTAAAGCTGTGAAGCAAGATGCCTCAATATTTCAGCTTTCATATTGCAACAGGTTTTGAGTTAGATTACCATGCAATATATTGACAAGTGTGACGCTAGATTACAGAGACGTAATTTCAATCTTGATGGAAATGGTTCTCTGCTGACAATTTTGCTATTTCCCATTTTCTGTTGTATCTTCAATGGAGACTGTAATTTCCCAGAAATACCCAATTCTAAGGCTTATCTGAATTGGTTTCAATGACCAGTCTATTGTAGACCTCAATGGTGATTGCGGTTAACTCATTCGACATAAGAATGTGAAAGAATTCGAGTACTGACGGGTGGACTTTCAGCAATCAGAAGTCATAACCCATACTAGGACAGATAAATGTGTTTCTTGTGGAAGAGTTGCGGATCTGTTGAACTATGCAGACCTTTCATTGACACTCATGGTTCTGTAAAGCGAGACAACTGTTCTCTTAAGTAATAAAGATTATGTTCAGTGTCTCTGTCCATGTTGATGTATGATTCTACAAATCTTGTATCTTCTCCCTTTCCTTTTGTGGCCTACTGGACAATGAATACAATCAAGATAGTCACCATCTTACTATTTCCCATTCTATGCTTGGGTGCGTGTCTCCTTGGCATGTGGGAAACTGCACCTGAAGTGTTTAACTGTTTCCCAACATTGTAGGTGTCTGATCTTTGTCACCTATGTCAAATGTTGCTTATACATCAGAGACACAAGCCATTAATTTGATTCTTTGTGCGAGATGGGGACAGATGAATAACATAGTAGTTGCTTGGGTTAGGTTATGGATTCTCTAGAGTCTAGACCAATCTGATTGTAACTGGAGCAATTCCTATGCTACTTGCTCTGAAAAATTAAGGTGTGATCTTCCACTTGCTTGTTCAGATGTCCTTAAACAAGATGAGTTATAATAATGCTAATAACATGTAACGGTTGCACCACTGTCACTCAACACATAAAAAGTAATTAAAGAGGTGTAATCTCCACACTTGGTCATGGATCACCTGAGCTGCTGCCTTCTCTCCCTCTATCTTTCATTAAAACATTTTGCCTTGGTTTATGATATAAATTATGAAGGTTGCACCACCACTGTACTTTGGATATAGTGTTTTTGAAATCCTTTCTGATTTTCACTTAATGTTTACTGATTTTTCTTAATGTTTAAACCAAAATCGATGAAGAAAAACATAAAAGTTACGTGCATACCCTAATTTCAGTATGTGACATGAAGATAATGTTTATTGAATTAGATATTTATGGATATCGATCTGAATATCATGCATTTGTTTCTTCTACAAAATCAGAAATTTTTAAGTTAATTACCATGAATTTCTTTATGAATAATGAATATGCAAAATTATAGATCCTTGAATGTAAAAAGTCATGGAAAAATGTGTTACGATAGCCAGTCCTTTTGTGGGAGTGATCAATCTGCGCATAGAACTTTATGAATGTGTGTGTGTGTGTGTGGGTGTGTGTGTGTGGGTGGGTGGGTGGGTGGGTGAATGCTTGTGGTCCTCCTAGAATAGCCTTCATCAGTCATATATTAGATAATCACAGCGATGCACTTTCTATATGGAATGTAGATCCTATAGTCTCTCTAGGATTTGGAAGTTCCGCATGGAGGTAATTTTTGAAGGTCAGACTTGTTTCGTGTCTTGGAAAGACTTTGCGAAGTACGCCATTACATTGTTTATACTGTTCCATTACTGACTAGATCACCATTCAAAACTAAATTATCCTTATGGTGGGCCAATGCCTCCCTTTTTCTTCTTTATAGTCTGGATTCTATTGAATGATAGTTCTCTTGATGTTCAATGTATGAATCAGCCTCCATAGAAATTGCAATTTCTTGATATGTTACTAATGTGCAGAGAGCAGCGATTAAAAAGATGGATATGCAAGCATCTAGAGAGTTTCTTGCTGAATTGAAGGTTTTGACCCGTGTTCATCACTTGAACCTGGTAAATAGCCCTTCCGACTCATGTGCATTATTTTTTCATATTGTCTATTTAACCTATATTTCTAATCTTGTTGAATGAGATTTACTTATTTGGATATTTGTTTTTCCTAAGACAGTTTTTGTATTTCATGGAAAACATGTGAAATGGAAAGGCCTTACTTCTTAAGAAGGGTATATGTGTAGGCAACTGCAGTATGATTATTGTATAGGTGCTAGTCTGTGAAGGATCTCTGTGGACTCTTTTCAGATTGTTTATATATGCAATCATCGTGCACTTATTTTTGCCAATGTATCTTTGTTTGGATCTCATGTTGAGTTTGGTTGTCTAAACTGGAAAAAGGTCGGCGACTATGGTCTGTATTCCTGACGCGGAAATCTCATTGTTATGAAAAGACAATGTTTGAATGTGCCACAAAATATCCACAAGAATCTAACTTCAAATTCAGTGTCATAATGAGCAAACAAATCAGATTCTGTTTGTTAAAAATAAGCATCTAGACTTACTGAGAATCCTATATTGACAGCAGCGATAAAGTTGCTACTAATAATAGTGAAACTTATTTTGGACTGTAGATTGTAACCTTAGTCCGTAAACGTTTTTGATGGATATCCATTTACCATCTTGAAGGAGGGGAGAAGCTTGATACACATTACGATAGTGATATGGTAACATTGTTAAGGGCACTTTGATACTACCAGTAGTTTCTGCTCAGTATTTTCCCCTCATTTAATCTTTTCTAATGTATGGGATTCTAGTCATTTCCCCTCTTTGGTTCTTATGATCCCAGGCAAATAATGTCATTCAGTTATCTCAAAATATTTTTTTCATGTAAAATAATCCGGTTTTTTGCCTGGTATTCTAGCGGGGATTTGTGTAGGTACACTGCCTGTTTTCTTAACTTTATGAAAACATATAATAGATGGGGAGCAAGACGTTGTGTTATGTATCATTTATGATGCACCTCACTTCAAGTCCCTCTCTATGACTTTATATACACAATGACCTCATCACATTTTCTCGATCTCACTCACTGTCAAGTCCACTGGAATTTTGTGTTTCCCATAATTTATATATTTTATGGCTTTCATCAAATAGCTGGGATAAGGCTCGGATGATGATATGATGATATGATTTTAATGCTTTCATTCCTTAGTGGATTATCTTTGTTTTTGGGACATTATTTCGAATTTTCCATATCGTCTCCATTAGTACCCCCTGAACGGTGTGATGATGATTTTCTTTTGCCCATATGTTTCTTACTTGCAATGGGACCCAAATTGTTGTTGGGGAGAGAAGCATTTTGAAGCTTGTTGTCAAACTTCTTTTGGAACCAAATTGCTAGGAGGCTTTGGATTTTTCAGCAGGCTATCACTTTGGTGTTGAATCTGTTGGAGTTGTGGCCTTTCAAGGCCTTGAACTCCAGCATCTTATTGAAAGTGATAGTGTCTAGGAAGCTCTCTGTATAACACTTGAACTTGATACTCAACTTAAAATTTTACAAGCAACAATTTCATGCGCAAGATTCCATAACTCTTACTCACTGTTACAGCCACAAATTTTAACTTACAAAGACTCAAATATCACTGAAAAATGAAAGAATTACAACTCATTAGTCTATCTTGACCCATATAGTTAAGGGCTTCATCCATGCATATTTTGACTTAGTTTCCATGAACTTTTTTGCTTGAATTTTAGAGTAATTTTGGTTAATATTTCTCTGAGATTTTCATGATCATATCAGTCACTTAGATCTTCTTTTTGACCCCTTGAATTGTTGGTTTTATAAGAGGAGACTTTACCAAAATTTTGTGAACCTGTGAACTCAATTGAACCGGTTGTGTTTTAAGAGCCCGGTTTTCTGCCACGATTTTCTCATTTGATTTGATCTTTAGATCTTTGCAAATCCTGCCATGTTGTAAGCGTGTATCAGTAGATGCTTGACTTCCCACTTGTCAGATAATGAATTGGCCCGATTTTGAGGTATGCCATCTCATGTCATCCAATGGCACATAGCTAAAACCCAAGGTCGTAAACCAGGCACCAGGGAGTTCTGATTGGCTTCCCATGGTCATGATGCATTGCACACTTGAGCATATGTATGTTGATGTAATGGAGTTCATGTTGTGATGAGTTTTTATAAGTTCATTGATGTATAATGTTTTTCGTAAGTTTGAGTAGTGCTGAATTTTCAAATACACACTATAGTTTTATGATCTCTTTTTGTGGCTTGTTTTGTTCATGTGTAAGGGACCTTTATTGAGTTGTATCCTCTCTTTTGAGTGTTTTTAGAAGTCAATAGCTCACTGTAGTTACAATGACCTTGCTATAATTTGTTTTTGCAAGTTGTATCCTCAAGTGTATTTGAAAATTTAAAGGTATATTGGCTTGTATTTTGTCTACATTGTAGTCCAAGTTAACAAAATTGGTTTCTATACACTCACAACACGTACTATGAGATGTATAGGTTTTAATTGGCCTCTTTATCTTTTCAACATGTGCCGACACACGACACAGCAAAAGTAGGCTTGTCTATGCAACACTGGTTACAACATGCATGGTTTCTGATTCGTCTCTTTATCTTAGACATGTCAATGAAACTTCTGTATTGCCTATGATTTTCTTGCCCTAGCGGATATCTTGGTTTTATCAAAATCACCTAATTGTTTTCTTAACAACCTGATGTAGGTTCGCTTGATAGGATTCTGCACTGAGACTTGTCTTTTTCTTGTTTATGAGTTCATTGAAAATGGAAATATAAGTCAACATCTACGGGGATCAGGTGAGGACTTCTCCGAACAGGTCGACTGGTCAATTTTCTTAATCCAACACTCATTGTAAGTTCAAAACAGTGATTTTGTAACTATAAGCTGTTGTAATTGTCTTTGTTGTTATTACTGGACTTCATTTGCAGACGGAAGAGAGCCACTGCCATGGTCAGCCAGATTGCAAATTGCACTAGACTCAGCAAGAGGTCTCGAATATATTCACGAACACACTGTACCTGTATATATCCATCGAGATATCAAATCAGCCAACATATTAATTGACAAAAACTTTCGTGGGAAGGTATTTATAAGACTGAAATAAGATCTCTTTGATTCCTTGATGTTGTCATAATGTTATCTCCCTTGCAGGTTGCTGATTTTGGATTAACGAAACTAACTGAAGTTGGAAGTTCCTCACTTCCAACACGCCTTGTGGGCACCTTTGGATATATGCCTCCTGAGTAAGATACAAAGTACTCTATTTTTGATAGGTTTCTCTTGAATTATTTAATGGGTTATGATTGCTTACCACTTAGTTGTCAACCTCTAGTGGGAGGGGTATGAACTTGTGCTTCCGTGGGATTTTTGCATGCAGACACACTGCCTTTATGCCTGTTCACTATGGATAAAAGCAGAGACTTCTATCCTAGGGATGTTTTTAAGGCATTTGTGCTCCTGCAGATTTTTTTGCATTCATACCATGCCTGTCTACTTATACCTGTTAAGTATGGAGAAATGCGTAGACATACATCCTATGTACTCTTTAGACATTTGTATGATTTGCATTTATCAGCCTTTTCACTTTTGTTTATGGATTGGTTACCTTTGATTGTAATTGTTAGATAACTAGATTTTAGGATGTTTTAAATTCTTCACTGTGCTGTTTGGGTCTGTTTGACAAATAAAATTTGAAAATTATAAAATTTCATAAAGCTCTAAAGGTTTTGCTGATTTTTCTTATCTTGTGATTCTATATTATCATATTGTTGGTTTGTTTGTGTCTATTTGACTTAGTATATTTCATCATTTGAAGGAGAACAAAAGATTTGTGATTGTTTGCTTACCAAATTTAAATCTATTGACTACTATAGACACCCAACTTTTGAGCAAGAATTTTAGAACCTAACTGACCAAAAACCTCGTCCCCAAACAATAGGAAATCTCAAAATCTTTCCAACAGTCCAAGGAGTACCTCAATCCGACCTATGGTTGAGGAGATATGGTTGATTTTTTGAATAAATCCCAAAATTCCATTCTAGTCCCTAGCATACTTAATATATGCACTCATATTGCTTCATCGTGTTAAAATCCTTTGTTATGTAAGTTTTGGACCTAAGTGTCCTAATTATATTTGTATAAGTAATTTTGTCCATATCATAGATTTTAATAAAATATAAGGCTGAGAGGTTCATGAGGGTGGGTTGAACCTCATGGCTTTCTCTTTCCTCTCATATTTCTCATATCTCTCTTCTCTTCTTCTTCTCTTTCTTTTTCTCTTTTCTCTCTATATTCTTTGACATGTTATCAGAGTTGATCATTTACTTTTATAGAATCTTTTCTTTCTTGATTTCTTTATCTTTTCCTTTCCTTTCATCTTCTCCTTTCCTTTCATCTTCTTTTTTTTAGCCCTTCCCTTAATTAGCAAAAAAAGAAACAGCGAGAGAAATCGTGATCGTCCCTTTTCTTCCTTTTTTTTAATCCTAAAACTACCATAATTCGGGTCGGGAAGACCCGACTAACAGATACCCCGGTTTGTGAGAGCCCAGGACCGAAGACTGCTCTCTCGGGAACCACAGAGCGCGTGGGCAGTACGCGTGCTGGAAGCGGGTAGGGTACCAACTAATGAGAGAGGAATTATGGTGTGAGGCGGGACTTTACCTCACCTTGGGTCGGTGACGCGCTGGGGCTGCTCGCATGGGTGCCCTCTTAAATCACGATGGACAGCCCCCTAGGCCTGAGGCCGGTTCGGCGTCGACTCCCTTGACTGTTTTTTGAGTTTCTACAACCACACACACGTGAGATGTCTAGACAAGCGGGTCATGAGACCTTGACTTGTCGTTGGGTGAGTATATTTTACAAAGGAAAAAAAAGGGGATGGTGTTGCATAGTCCGTGTTAATCCAACAGCGTCACAGCGTCTTCTCAACAAAGGACTCATGGTATTCTTAAGAGAGAGGAAAAAAGGGAGGTGAGAGGGCAGACAATGAGTGGAGGAAGAATCAAAGAGAGGGAAGAGGGAGAGAGATGAGAACCCAAAATGGAGAGAGGGAAGCAAGGAGAGAGAGAAGAGCTAAGAAAGAGGAGAGGGAAAGAGAGGAGAAAAGATGAGAAGAGGGAGAGAGGGGTCGAGAAGAGAGAGAGTGTGAGAAGAATGAAAGAGAGCGAGAGGAGAGACAGAAAGAAGAGATAAGAAAAGAGAGAACAGAGAGAAAAGAAGAAGAGGGAGAAGAGAGAGAGAAAGTTAAGGGAAGGGAAGCAAGACAACGACTTAGGCCGCCGCCTAATAGTGTCTGCCTTAAGGACGCTTAGGTGTTTTTTCCAAAATGCCGCCTTGGCAGTCAGGCGGATGACTTTTTTGATCATTGATTATGCCTACTACTTCCCTTTCTCCGTCGTCTTTATTATACGTCCTAAAGTTTCCCTTTAGTTTTCAAATGAGACCAGCTTTGTTTTATTGGGCAGAATGTTAGGCAGTCAAGGAACAACATACCCATAGAATGAGTGTAGCTGAGATAAGGATGTTGAGATGGATGAGTGGCATGACAAGAAGGGATGGAATTACAAATGAATACATTCGGGAGAATTTAGGTGTGGAACCAATAGGCAATAAGATGAGAGAAAATAGACTTAGGTGGGCTGGTCATGTGTAGCGCAGACCCAGTACAATATCTATTAGGAGGTACAAGTTAGTTCAAGTGGAAGGCTCAAAAAGGACAAGGGGTAGGTTCAAAAGGACATGGTTGGAAGTAGTGAGAAAAGATATGACCCCAATTAGTTGGGAAAAGGCTTCGATGACCTTTCAGGATATAAAGACAAAGTGGACGATTGGTGGTTGGTATCAGTCAGGCGGCTTGTACTACTTGCATCATAACCTCATTGCTGATGCTCATCACTCTACTGATTCTCCTTACTTATGGCATTGTTAACTGGGTCATCCTTCTCTCAAGACTAATAGGTTTCATGTTGAGTCAATTTGAACTTGCTCGATTTGTTCAATTGTGGCCTGAACTTGAAGTTGTTCGTCCCTTCTTTAGAGTCTGTGTTTGCTTTAGAGTGTGAAACTTGTCAGTTGGGAAAACATCATAGGGTGTCATTTTGTCCTAAAGTCGACATACGGAGACGTTCCATTTACTATGGTTCATTATGGTATATGGGGTCCAACTAGAGTACAAAGTTTGTATGGTCATAAGTGTTTTGTAACTTCCATGGATGTTTATACATGAATGACATGGTTATATTTAAGAATGGGGTTTCAATGAGTCGGCCGACTCATATGTAGGTTTGCAGCCCCCCACTAAAATTCATTCTAGATGATTTTTTTTCCAGTTTTTTTTTTGTAGATTCCTCATCTAGGCCAAGATGATCATAAATATGAAAAGAAAAATAAACTTCTAAAATTAAAAATATAATTTTTTCAATATTTTTATGCATCGTCCACATCTTATTTATGGACAATACACTTTAGATAACGTCCATCTTTAGGTTGGACGTTTGCAAGTCAACGGGCTTTTGCGCTTGCTGACTCATGAAACAATTTTCCTATATATAATAAAAGAAAGATCTTTGATTTTCTTCATTTTTAAATTGTTTTACAAGGAGATCCATACTCAATTCAATAAGAATGTGTGTATTTTGTGTTCTGATATTCCTAAAGAGTATATTTCTAAAGAATTCCATAATTATTTTACTGAACATGGAAATTTGCACCAAACTTCTTGTGTGCGTAGTCCTCAATAGAATGGAGTTGCTGAAAGAAAAAATCAATACTTACTTGAAGTAGCTTGTTCTCTGCTTATTAATATGCATGTTCAAAAGGTTTATTGGGGAGATGCCTTATTGACCGCATGCTATTTAATTAATCGTATGCCTTCTTCAGTCTTAAATTGAAAAGCACCTCACTGGGTTCTCATTCCTTATACTCTACTGTTCATTGTTCCTCCTCGAGTTTTTGGGTGTGTTTGCTCTGTTCCTATGTTATGTATTGGTAATGATAAGCTAGATCCCCGGGTGTCACGTGTATCTTTTTCAGGTATTCATATTTCCAAAAAGGTCAGTTATCATCTTGGTTTACATAAGAAATTTGTTTGTGCTGATGTTACCTTTTTTGAAAATACTCCATACTTTTCAAAAGAGAGTTTCCATGTTCCTCTTTCTATTCCTGTTCAAGAGCAGCCCATAAAGGTTTACACCAGAAGAAAAATTCAGGTTGGATATCCCCCACCAACTCAACCGGCCTTTCAATCATCATCTTCGTCTGCTGCTCCACGTCCTTCTTGTGATAATGATTATCTTTTGCCATTCGTAAAGGTAATAGATCTTGTACTCATTATCCAACTGCATATTTTATTACCTCCACAAATTTGTCTCTATCATATCAAAATTTTGCTTTAGCCCTTTCATCTGTTTATGTTCCTAAGACCTTCTAGGAGGAACGTTCTCATCTTGGGTGGAAGAGAGCAATGGAAGAGGCGATGGATGCCCTTCATTCAAATGGTACAAGGGAACCAAACGGGTTACCAGCTGGAAAAGGATTGCTGGGTGTTGATGGGTTTATGCAGTGAAATATCCACCGGACAACACTGTAGAAAGATTAAAGGCCAGATTGGTAGCCAAGGGATATACACAAATATTTGGCATTGACTACTAATGAAACATTCGCTCCTGTTGCTAAACTTAATTTAGTTCGAGTGGTTACATTTGTGGCCGCCAACAAAGGATGGCTGTTGTGGCAACTTGATGTTAAAAATACTTTCGTCCATGGTGATTTACAAGAAGAGGTGTACATGGAGAGTCTGATAAATTGTGTAAGTTGAAGAAAGCCATTTATGGCCTGAAACAGTCTCCAAGGGCATGGTTTGAAAAGTTCAATGAAATTGTTATAGCATATGGATTTCGGTGCAGTCATGCAATTCATTCTGTATTTATATGGAAACAAGACTTCAGAATAATATTTTTAGTTGTTTATGTTGATGGTATTGTTGTTATAGGCAATGAGCAACAAGGAACCAGTCATTTGAAGAGACATCTAAAACAATATGTTTAGATTAAAGATTTGGGCCAGCGACGGTATTTTCTAGGAAATGAAGTAGCCAGATCAAAGTATGGCATTAGTTTGTTTCAAATAAAATATGATCGATTTGTTGAAAGAAACTGGAATGTTGGGTGCTAGACCAGTGGATACTCCACTGGATTCAAATGTGAAATTATTGGCTGATGAAGGGAAGTTGTTTGAGGATCCAGGAATGTACAGAGGGCTGGTTGACAAGCTGATTTATCTAACCTTAACCAGGCATGATATTGCTTTTGCAGTAAGTGTTGTGAGTCGATTTATGCATGATCGGAGGATTCCTCACTGGGATGATGTTTGTAGAATTTTAAGGTATCTGAAGGGAGCTCTAGGTCGAGATCTGATTTACAAGCCAAATAATCATTTGGCTATTGAAGATTACTCAGATTTTGATTGGGCAGGACCACCATCTGACAAGCGGTCTACCACATGTTATTGCACATTCATTGGTAGAAACTTGGTAACATGGAGAAGTAAGAAGCAAAATGTTGCGGCATCATCTAGTGCCAAGGCTGAATATCTAGCAATGGTACACACTCTATCTAAATTGATGTAGCTGAAAACACTGATGCAGGAGATGGGCTATGCTGTTATGAACGTATGAAGATTTATTGCGATAACAAAGCTAGCACCTATATAGCCAGTAAACCAGTGTTTCATGAAAGGACCAAGCATATTGAAGTAGACTGTTATTTTATCCAAGAGAGTTTTTTGTATGCAGGTGTCTACTTTATATGTGAAATCTAAGGATCAGCTAGCAGACATTTTCACTAAAGGCCGTGGTCATAACATGTTCCAAACAATTTGTTCGAAGCTGCGCATGGGCGACATTTATGCTTCTTCTTGAGGAGTGTTAAACATCCTTTGTTCTCTAAATTTTGGACCTAAGTGTCCTAATTATAGTTGTATGATAGCAGTTTTGTCCATATTATAAATTTTAATAAAATATAACGCTAAGAGGTGCATGAGGGTGGGTTGAACCTCACATCTTTTTCTTTCCTCTCATGTTTTTCATATTTTTCTCTTCTCTCTTCTCTCTTCTTCTTCTCTTCCTTTTCTCTTTCTCTGTATATTCTCTGATACACTGTATGTACAAGTACATGGGGCTACTTTGTGAATAGTATGCGCACATAGATTATAACATGTCGTGTCATGGTGCATAATATGAACAATATGCACATATGACCACTACACAGATATGACCATTCTTCATATGGACTATGAAATTTACTAGGCTTGTCCTCAGTCAAGTATTTCCGTTTCCCCCTTGCACCAAGGGATACATTTACAGATTCAGCCCATACAATATAATTAGACTTCAGGAAGACCAAGGATTCCAGGTTTAATTTCCTTATCCCTATTTATATAAAATAAAGGGAAAGAGTACAATCAGGATTGTAAATTTCAGTCACTTATACAAGCCTAGTACAATGTTGGAAACCACATAAAGAGGAGAGAGATGCTTATCATTCAGATCTGGTCATGTTCTCACACTTGAATGAATTAGGGCAACACCATGTTAAACACATCTGAGCATCACAATGTTGCTATCATTGAAACTAGGTCACAACCTCTCTGTAGATCTTGATCTCGAAAGGGAAAACACACACACAGCAGCATTGCCACACTAACAGAAGATCCGCATGACATTCTGCACACGCAACCCTTAGAAACAAACCTAGGGTTTTAGATCGAACAATCCTAAGGGGCCTCTTGACAAGACCAACATCAATGGGGTTTGGGTTTACATTTTTTTTTCCTTTCTTTTTTTTCGTCTTCTTTTTTCTTTTTGTTGAAAGGAAAGGGGAAGATGAAAGTTTAGGGTTTAAGGAAAGGGGAAGATGAACAGAAAAGGGAAATGAAAGTTTAGGGTTTAGAGAAAGGGGAAGATGAGAGTCTGGGGTTTAGAGAAAGGGGAAGATGAACAAAAAGGGGAAGATGAAAGTTTTGGGTTTAGAGAAATGGGAAGATGAACAGAAAGGGGAATATGAAATTTTAGGGTTAAGAGAAAGGGGAAGCTGAAAGATCAGATGTGCTCTGATACCCTTTCAGAGAATCTAGAGAGAAAAAAGAGAAAAGAGAAAAAGAGAAGAGAGAAGAGAGAAGAGAGAAGAGAGAGAGAGAGAGATATGAAAGGCGTGTGGGAGAGAATAGGGTGACATGAGGTTCAAAACTAACCCCTCACGCACCTCTTAAACTGCTTATATTATTAAAAAAATATGAAAGAGCATAACTTCTTATACCAGATATGAAAAGACACTTGGGTCCTAAAACTAAGATAAAAGGGCTTTTAACACATTTAATTGTTTGAAATTTCCCATACTTGGATCTCATAAAGCATGCTGAGGCATCATCAAACACTCTGTAGTTTGGGTTCATTCGATAGGGTTCCTGGGTGTGGCTCTTGTATCTGCCAAACAATTCACTTCTCAATTATTTAGTCTGCCGAAAAACAGTGCAATGGGCATCTCCATGGCCGTATTGCACTAGGTTGGTTCCTATCTGGTGTTCTCAAGTAAGTACACTCGTTGCAGTCGGTATTCTCAACAAGTATTGAGATTTGTTATTTTTCATCTAATTCCTGATTATCTAAATCGATTCAAGTTTTTCTTTTTTCTTTTTTTCTTTCTTCATTAGGATTGTTAGTAGTAAAGTGTTAACTTTATCCGAAGTTGTTAAGCCTATGGCTTTGTATCTCATATTTGAACGCAAGGCTTATTTTTGGTAAAACCCCTTTTTTGCAGATCCCATGGCTAGAGTGTGGAGGCATCAAGCCATTTCTGGCCTCTTTTTCTTTGTAACATTTTTAGACATTAGATTCTGACACACATTGCACAAAACAACGCTGGCAACACATTCAATCTTTACCTAACCTTACAATAACTTCTGCTTCCTCTCCTGATTGAAGATCATTACACCCTCCTCTCTCTCTCTCTCTCTCTCTCTCTCTCTCTCTCTCTCTCTCTCTCTCTCTCTCTCTCTCTACTCTACTACTACTACTACTCTCTACTACTCTCTCTCTCTCTCTACTACTACTCTCTACTACTCTACTACTACTACTCTCTCTCTACTACTACTACTCTCTAC
>NW_006499603.1:5435898-5449137 GCF_000471905.2 Amborella trichopoda | reverse complement strand
CGTACGACACACTACTACTACTTACCTTAACCTTAACCTAACTAACTTACTACTCGTCCTTCCTTCCTTCCTCGTACGTTAGAGTACTACTACTACCTACCCTCCTCTCTCTCTCTCTCTCTCTCTCTCTCTCTTTCTCTCTCTCTCTCTAGTACACTCATTCAAATGTTAAAACTCTCACCAAAACACCACCTCTATCTCATACGCGTTTCCCTCTGCCTTCCACTCTCTCTCTCTCTCTCTCTATCTCTGCAGAGTTTCTTCACCATTTCATGCTTCCAGTCCTCCTTTCCATAGGGATTGTGATGCTTATATGTAGGGATTAAGTTCCCTTGATGGGGGATAGAGCTGTTCTCTGACTCTTTCTCTGGGACTCAGAGGGTGGATTGCACCCCAACCAACCTTCCTTCATCTGTGGTCCACATTGTATTCACATTCAATTCCATGACGAGTTATTACGTTCCTAAGGAACACGCTCTTTGAGCCAGCAGGGTCCCCATTGGGAAATGTAGTTATTTAGGGACAATTTCCTAATACTTACCTTGTCATTTCCAATTATCAGCATTCTTCAAAAGGCTTTCATATTTCCGACTTGAGCTAATCCTTGAAGTATATCTCAGAGTGTAGATGGTTATATAACATGCGGTGCACCAGACGGTGCTGTAACCTCTCATCTTGAAAGATCGTCTAAGGGTATGGTTAGGTAAGGTTATATAACCAAATCAGCTCACTGATACTTTTTGCTTCAGAACTTAATTTACGTCCACTGATAGGATCGTATTCACCCAGAGTCTGTGCTACAAGCTATGTTAGCTTCCTTGACATCCTTTGAATATCTTGAATTTGTAGTGATCTTTAGCATTTCAACACCTTGTGGGCTTCACTTGAACCCCCAGCTAGATTTTGATACCTTGTACCTAACAGCCAATAAGGTCTCTCCTACCAAGTTAAGAGGGTGATACCTCCCTTCCCTGGAGTACACTATCGAGCTATCTGCTGGGTTACTCAAGGACCTGCTTGAACATCAAGTTGTGGAAGTGAAATTGCTGTGTGGAAAATCGTTTCACACTCAAATGAATTGAAATTGGAAAACCTGAATCAGTTGTGCTATGGGTTGCATCTGTAATTGGTGTATTAACTAAGTGAATATGCCTTACCTTTATTTAATGTGCACGTACAACTAATTTGTTTTGTTTGATTAATGACTTGCACGCGTAAGAGGGCTCTCGCCTTCTACATTTTCCTCGGACCTTAAATGCATATGCTGATTCAACATTTCCCTTCTATATACAGTTAAAGAAAAGTTGTTACTTTTCAGTTTAAGGGGAAAATTATTGATGAGGTAAGCCACTTACTATTTCTTATCAGAATAAAAGACTTGCACATGATAGTTTGGTCTTTTTCTTGATGATAGAATTAGTTTTGATATCATTTTATTACTTAAATGCTTGTTAGTTTATGAATATTTTTGTATGACATGCTTTATGTTCGAACTGAGATCTCTCTCTCTCTTTGCTTAACCTCGATACTTTCCATCGATATTTTCTTTCTGATCAAATAATAGTGAATTGCTTGATAGCATCATTTCAAATTTTTGGCCTTACGGAGTATGGGATGGATGAAAATTTGCAGATATGCTCAGTTTGGCGATGTTTCTCCTAAGGTGGATGTCTATGCCTTTGGAGTTGTTCTATATGAACTTATTTCAGCCAAGGAAGCAGTTGTAAAGACAGGTGGTTCTGTTACTGAATCGAAAGGACTTGTTGCCCTGGTTTGTTTCCCTTGCCCCTGTTTATTTCTCCACCATTAAAATCCTACGATAAAATGCAGTTGAGAATTACTTTTCTCTCTTGATGTTTGCAGTTTGAGAGCATTTTGAATGAACCTGATGCAAGGGAGAAACTCTACGAACTTGTAGACCCGAGACTTGGGGATAATTACCCTCTTGATCCAGTTTATAAGGTTCTAACAGAAGATTCAATCCAAAAACTTTTCTCAAGTTTAGAAGGCAAGACCACTAAAAAGTATGACGGGTGACCTTGATTTTATTTTTGCAGATGGCCCAGCTTGCAAAGGCTTGCACACAAGAGAACCCCCAGCTCAGACCGAGTATGAGGTCAATAGTGGTTGCTTTGATGACACTCTCATCATCAACTGAGGACTGGGATGTTGGCTCCTTATATGAAAATCAGGCCTTGGTGAATCTCATGTCAGGCAGATAGGATGTGATCTTATTTTCTAACATGGTGATGAGGAAGCTTTTGATCTGACTGTAAATGCTTGTAACAAAAAGAGATGAGTGTTGTTGGTTACGAGTCCAGCATGGTTGGAGCTCACTTGTTGTATGAGCAGTGAAAATATCATGTAACTAGATAGTGGCCAGAAAAGCATGCATCTGGCATGCTAGCGGTGTGCTTGAAGCGGTTGTACAAGATATTATTTTAGTGCTGTGAAAAGTACTGCTTCCGTTGTCATATATAGATGCAGGGCAAGCTTGAGTAATCATTATACTTCCTGAGCAAATAATATAAACAATAACAGATGCATCTGGCATGATTACATTTTTGTACATAGCAAATAAATGGCATTTCAATTTTTCTAAAATCCATAACATTGGTCAATGAATTTGGTAGAATCTAGCAGTAAATCTTATACCAAATTGTGACTTTGTGGAGCATTATTCATCTGTGCTCTCCAAATGAGTTCGAGCGTTTTTTGTCTTGCCAAAACTGTAGCTATGGAAGTCTTTTTTGCTGAGCAGCAGTAGGATTTTAGTTAGTGTTACCCCTACCCTCCATATTTCTCTGGTACTGTGACACATATACACCTCTAGATACTCGGCTGACATAATGTCTGTACATGTCAGCTAAGTTATCATTCAGAACAGTGGCGGTACTGTGACACATATACATGTTTAGATACACAGCTGACATAATGTCTGTACATGTCACCTAAGTTATCATTTATAACAATGGCTTTTGATAACCATGTAAAAGGGTGAAAGTACTCTATTACACCGCAACCGGAAGTGCAGTTAACGTTAAATGTGGGGAAAGTCGAAACATACTATTTTCCCCAAAACACTATTCACCTGAGGAAAGTTGCCCTTCAGGTGAAGGGTGTGCGGCAGGTTCTATTGATTTTTGTTCCCTAAAAATGTTGTGCTTCTCCTAATAAACTACTTAAGAAGAAAGAAAAGCCACTCACCATTGTGGATTCCCTTTGCAAATCCTAGAGGGTCGAAAAAAAACACAGCAGCCTCGTCTTCTTCAATCAGCAGTTTCCCTTGCAAATTATAGTCTTCTCAGGAGCTTCCCTTGTAAACCATATAGGCTTTTCAAACCATAGAGGGTTGAAGAAAAATGCAGCAGCCCCATCTTCTTCAACCAACAACTTCCCTATTTTCTTGAACCAACTTCTCTATCTTCTTCAACCAACAACTTCCCTTTGCAAACCCTAGAATGTTGAAGAAGAAATAGAATCACAATCATAAGAGAGTTGTAGCTTAAGAGATTTAAACCTCAAAAATCAGTGTATCGTTTATTACGATGATATACCCCAAATCTTTTTTTTTTCTCTTGTTATGTTTGCTTATTCCTTTATAAATGTGCTTCAAATTTTTTTATTGTTTATTTTTTATTTTTTATTTATTTTCTACTGGTTATTTGTATCATAGCACTGCAAACGTTTTTTTGTTTGGTTATTTTTTTTTCCATTTTCTGCATTTTGTGTAGATAGAATGAAAAATATCTCAAAGGCAGGATTTCAATATCGTTGATGGTGTTTATGGGGGGTTTTCATTGAATTGAATGGGTCAATAGAAATGAATTTTTTCTTGTGCTTTTTCTGCCCATTTTTTTGCATTTTCTTTTGTGCACGTTTTTGCCTATTTTCTGTTTTTTCCTCTATTTCCCCATTTCTTCGTATGGCTACTGTGACTTCAGAGACCTGTAAATCTAATGCTTCAGCTTGAGTGGCTTTAGTAAGTAGTCGAAGTTTTTTCAGTTTGGGTGGCTAATGTCTACTACCATATTAGTTGGTTAGTAGTCGAAGTTTTTTCAGTTTGGGTGGCTAATGTCTACTACCATATCAGTTGGTTAGTAATCGAAGTTTTTTAGTAAATTCGAGATATTGAAATTCGAGGTTTTTTATTGGTTTCTCAGTTCTCTTTTGATGCTATCTCTTTGATATGTGTTTCTCACAATCTTCGGAAATATGGCATTCGAAAGTTTCCTTGTTAATAGATACCATCGCCAAATGCTTTGATTTCACAAAGAATATGTGAATAAGATCAGATAAAGCAAGCATTTCAATTATTCTCTTTCTAATTTTCTGAATTTTAAATTTATTGACCAACTCGATTTCTTCCCTTTCCTGAGACTATATTTGTATGTTCCTTCATTTTTAAATATTCATCTCTTTATAAACACTGCTGATTTTTAAAATTTTGTTTATCATTTGTTCTTGGATTTTATTCTTAGAGTGTGAAAAAATTATATGATGCCTATTTTGCCTTTTCGTCATGCAATAATTTTTGCTAATTTCTATATTTTATGCACTGTTAATGCTTACCCATCTCATGTTTTCTCCTAATTTCAATTCTTTTCAATATGATAGTTGTTGCCTAGAAGTTGAAAATATAAGATTGTGGCTCAGAGCATATACGTGACACTTGAACATTGCCAATTGACTCCAATCAACTTGACCATCACAAATGCTTACTTGTTTGGTTTTTGTCTACTGTTTTATTGGACAAGAATATTAATGTTCTCTTTTTAGTTATTTTGATAAGGTTAGAGCATCAATGCCCCTGCTGCCTCCATGTTATCAAATAGTTAAGTTTTGAATTATCAAAAGCATAAAGGCATATGACATTCATATTGATTGTTAGTGTATGTACATACATACGTGTGCCATAATATTGTCACCTATATATATATATATATATATTAGTATTTCTTTGTTCAAGTGATTGCTTTCGTGTTATCAGTTTTTATGTATTGCTTCATGGTTATGAACATTTAGGTGCCATTAGAAAATGTCATCGGCCTTAACAAATAATGGAGGTTTACCTCGACGTTCTTAACGTCGTTGTCATATACCATGCAACACTGCTACGTCAAGTTCTCAAACAAATCTTGGTAGATTGTACTTTAGGTGTCTACGATGCACCTTTTTTCAGTGGTGCGATGATTATAATGAAGGGTTGAACTATGGAGAAAACTTGAGGCAACGGAATGTATCACAGAGGACTCAATCTCTTCAATTGCAAGAAGATGTCATCGTCAATAGAGAACAAAGGGTTATTCAAGAAACAATTGTTGATGAACTAGAGTGTGTGCAATGGGTTTTGTTTTTCTTGTGTGTAATCAACGCTTTACTTTTTTTAGTAATACTTATAAAATGTATTTGAAGGAATTAGGAGAAACTTACCTTCTAGATCAGTTGGTCCATCTCTAACTACTATATAGAAGCTCCTATGAGTATTGTAGTCTTAGATTTTGTAATTTAGTTCATCTACGTGCAAAGTTATGTATTATGCCAAAAGGTGAATGGTCATAGCTTTTTTTGCTATTAGAATGTGATTCTTATTGAATGATATGATGCTATGATATCTGAGTATGTAGTAATAAAAGTAAGCTGCTCCATCTGTATATTTGTCATGTACGACTATGTAGTGTATTAACTGTTGTTAACCATATATGTATGAGTTCTAATAGCGATGGGAGGAACTAACTAGATGTCTCCACAAGATGACAAACTTCTAAATGTGATGGCCCGTTGTGCTGAAGAAAACTTGATGATGAATGGGTTGTTCTGTAGGGAGGGATGAGCCAGAATTACACGTGAGATGTGTGACGCATATGGCCCAGGGTTTGACCAAAGAAGAATAAAGAATCGACTACGAACATTGATGACTAATTATAGTAATATTAAGAAACTTTTCGCAGAATCTGGGTTTGGACGGGTTGAAGAGAGGAGGATGATAATTGTAAATTGGGCAGTATGGAGGAGTATTGCCTGATATAGAATAATAATACTACTTTTTTTATTAAAATTATTTATTAAGTAAAATGTGTTTGTATGTTCATTTTGCAATATTGTCTTATCACAGAACCACAATTGGGCATCAAAATACAAGAGCAAGAGCTTCCATCAAATGGCTGGCATGGAATCTGTGTATGGGGAAGGGATAACTGAGAAAAATAGAAGTTCTTCTATCTTGGATGGTGCTGACTTGGAATCACCAGCTGTGGGGGACATTGAGCCAGAGCCAGAGGCTGAGGATCGGGATTGGATGCCACAATATGTGGAAGGCAATGTAGTGGATACAGAGGATATATCTAATACTGATGGCGGGGATGTTAGCGAGCCCTCCTCTAGGATCAGAAAGAGTAATCGTGGTCGGTCATCTACATCAGGGGGGACTCCTAGGAGGCAAGTAGGGGAAAACACAATAGGACAACAATTGGCTTATGCACTTAGTTCATTATCGACATCCATAGATAAGATGTTAGAATATTTGGTTAAGGTATTGGAACATTCGGCCCTCTTTCAGACAAAATGCATGGATGATGTGTCTGATGTTTACAAAGAGGAAGGTATTGATCCACAGTTGTACATTAGGGTTGCTGACTTATTTGTGGATCCCAAGAATGCCCGTATATTCCTATCGATTGCTCCACAGTACCGTAAGCTGTGGTTGCAGACCCATATCCTGCAGTGGTAGTTCTATGTTGGTTGGTTATGATGTTAAATTATGCTGACTTGGGAGAAGACTGTTTTTTTTTCTTTGTTTTTTATTATGCGTCAGATGACTTGGATGCTTTTGTTTTGCTTAGGTGGATGGCTTTATGTGGATGTTTTATTTTTTTGTATTTTAAGTGGATGGTTTATTTTTTTTTATGCTTTATGTGGATAGCCTTTATGTGGTTGGTGTATTTTTCTATTCTTTTATGTTGATGTTTTATTTTTCTATGCATTATGTGGATTTCCTTTTTTTATGGTTATTGTGGATTGTTTTTTTTTATAGATGGTTGTTTTTTTATGGTTTACGTGGATTGCTTTTTGTCTATACTTAAAGTTGATGGCTATTTTCGCATGGTTTATGTGGCTAGTTTTTTTTTTGCATGGCTTATGTGGCAGGGTTTTTTTTATTAGTTTATATAGATGGTTTTTTACTCCTGCCTGAAATGTACGTCTATGTTGGAATTCACAGTTTAGACTGTCAATATGGATCCATATGAGGTAAATGAGATTTAGCATATGCAGCAGCCTTGTGATGTGTTTGGTACTACTACAACTACCTGATACTGAGGAATGGTGTTCACACATGTTCTTTGACTGGTGCCGCATTTGTTTCTTATTTAATACAATCTCATGTGAACAATTGCTTCAATTTATTGCGGATGGACACATATGCCTTTCTAAGCTTGTGTGGAATTTTAAAGGAAGGTGATCTTCTTTGTAATTCTCAGTTTATGATGGTAGAAGAACAAGTAGCTATATTTCTAAATTCAATCGTACACAATGAGCATAATAGTGTGATGCAAATTCAGTTTCAGTATTCTGGGTAAATTATTAGCTATTACTTCAATAGAGTCCTAAATACAATATTGCAATTGGCTTCGTATTTTGTCATCCTTGTCTCATCAGAGGCACTAAGAAAAATAAGAGGGGTTACGAGATTCTTCCATTTTTTCAAGGTGAACACTACGTATATTTTAGATTTAATGAATGATGATGATCTTATTACAATTGCTTATCTAGGAATTTTCATGTTTTGATTACGTTAGAGCATTTGATGGGACCCACATTGCTGCTTGGGTTCCAAAGGCATTGTGAAAGCGATACTGAAATCCGAAAGAGTGAACTATCTCAAAATGTTTTGGCTGCAGTTAACTTCGACATGTACTTGACATATGTACTAGCCAAGTGAGAAGGTTCTGTAGTAGACTTTAGAATTCTGCATAGTGCTATGGAGCGGTACATATATCCATTAGCAGTGCCTCAAGGTAAAAAATAAATGTATATATTAAACATTTCAGGTAAATATGGCAAAAATATTAATATATTGGACATATTGGGTGTTAAGAAGTATTACCTTATGGATGCAGGGTACCCTACTACATGTGGATTCATTACCCCACATTGTGGTGCACGGTGGCACCTTAGTGAGACCTAAGGAAGGAGGTCTCTGAGGACTCCAAAAGAGCTATTAAATCATTGACATTCATAATTAAGAAATGTCGTGGAGCGTACCTTTGGGATATGGAAAGTGAGGTTTTCCATCTTGAGGTCCCAATTTCAATATCCACTTATGACAAGTTAAAATTGTAAATGCCACTTGTATTTTGTACAATTATATCTGAATGAGGCCAGCCCAAAGCTCTAATCAAGAGAGAGCATTTCAGCATCAATTTCTTAGCGAGGTAAGGAGAGATCTCGAGTTGCATAATAGAGCTGAATCAAAAGCAGACGAAGCTAAAGAAGATGAACTTGAGGATCTGAATTGTCAGAGCACGTCTACCCATAATGTTGGGTTACAATTGAGGGCACCAATTATGGAGGAGATGTGGGGACAATATCGAAAACGTCGAAATCATTAGTGTATGCATACATGTGTGTGCCATAAGATTGTCATCTATCTATATATCTCTCTCTCTCTTTCGCTATCTCTCTCTCATTATCTTTTTGTTTAAGTAATTGCTTTCGTGTTATTATTTCAAAAAATAAAAATTTATCTTTTTTGTAATGTATTGGTGTGGTGGCAATATTGAATGGTTAGCTTACAAACTTTTAAATATCTATTTCTCAAATAAATGATATATGTTTGCTCTCTCATTTTCCGAGTTGAAGAATTATTCAAAGAAAAAATGGGCAGAGGACTTTATACATTGGATATGTTTAAATTGCCTCATGCTCAAATATCACTGATGCTTGAGTTTTCATGTAACATGTGGGTGTATAGAGAGCATTAGATGTGGATGGACTTGATGACTATATTCTTCAATAGTTAAATAAATATTGATATTTTTTAATATTTTTACATTTTTGGTAATATGATGGATTGATGGAAGTAACCTTATTTAATTATAAAATATCTTTTAAAAACTGCATTGCGCACATCATATCAATGAAATACATAATGAACAATATTACAGGCACTTTTCAGCTTTCCCATTGCCAAACAGGTGAAATTACCAGCACCACAGTTTATCAAAGATGGTTTCCATCTTTCACCCTACCAATTTTCACCTGCATTTCAGAATTCAGGAAGTCAGCAGCAGAGGTGATTCCCAAGGACACTGCAATGAAAGTTTATCAAACGCTACCAACATTCCATATTTTATTCACACAATGTCCTTTTTGTTGTATATTGAAAGTCCATTTATGGCACTTGAACCCATGAGAATTTCAGATGGTATTAAAAGCAATACCTGCCAGGCCATCCATTTAAAGTATGTAAGATTCATTTTCACATTAAAACTTAAAATTTGAGATAGTTTATCTCTCTAATTTATAGGTTTGGTTTGGTTGAATTAATTGTATTTTATAAGTGGGCATCACCATAGTGGAGAAGTCTTGTTAAAAATCAATTTTTTAGGGTAAAGACAAGGATACAAATTTCGAAGAAAGTAATTTCTGACAAAAATACTTTTCTGTCCTAAAATTTCAATCTTCACACCATAATGAAAAAATATTTCTGAAAATATATTTCGAAGTATCCAAACGGCCTCTTAGTTGAAATTTGAGCCCTTAAGGCTGTATTTGACAAAACATAATCTGAATATTCAAAATTATGGAAATTTGAATAAAGCCATTACCAGATATGAATATAGGAAAACATTTATATAAGGGCGAGACTCTAAATAATTAAATTAAGGCGCACCTCAAAAATTCATTAAAAATTGTTGTTTGGTGGTAAACAACCCTCAATTCGATCATCTCAACCTCAAGATGTATGGACACGAGAAAAAAAGGTTTTCAAGTATTAAAAATAATGCATCTTGAAATGTATTATCTAGACCATTAGTTTTCAAGATTTTAAAGTGTTCATAGATCTACTCAATCTAAAATATTGTTTAGCTTTAAATTCTATTATTAGAGATGAAAATAAATGTTTAGGCCATCATAAAGATTTCTAATATTAATGTTGGCTATGCGGCCTTAGAGCCAAGAGTCTTTCGCTCAGTGGGAGCAAAGAGAGAGAGAGGCTGAATCTGGGTGCTTGACACACTATGGCCCAAATTCATATACTTCGAGTTTTATGAGGTATGGAGAGCTTGAGTTTTGAGAGAGTGACCTCTTGGAGAGAAGTGATGGTCACTTTTGAGTTAGGACTATATTGATTATAATGCCTCATAGTTGATACGACAAGCCAGGATTTGGAGAATCCAATTGAGTATAATAGAACCCCAATATTTAAAAGAGTATTTGCCCTGTATGGAATGGTCGGCTCATGGGACATGAGCCCGTATCTTGACACGAGACCGTCCCATGACATGTGCACCCACAATCGTATGGGGAAACCACTCTTTTATAGTATTATTCAATTTAGAAGAGCTAGTACACATATGCTTTGAGAGGACCAATGTATTAGAGTAACATGTTCCACAGGGGTGTACCAGTAATCCATTGAATCCCCCGGTGATGGGAAGCTCTTAATCAATGATTTTGATGTGACCAATTATATGTCATTGTCATAGACTATGGAGCATATGTCCATTGGGTCGGTTTGAGACACCGGTGGAACGTCATTCGCGTTAGCCCAATGGAAGACTCCAACTAGTATTATAAGTCTAGAGATCTCATTTACCTTTGACCCAAATTAATCTAAAATTGATAAGAAAAGATTTTATATTGATGATAAATTGTTGAAAAATCATTTGAAGAATTTTTGGGATTTTTGGAGAATTTTTCAAAATTTTTAAATAATAAAAAATGTGATTTTCAAATTTGTTGATCCCAAGTGGCTATAGGCATGCCACATGGCACTCCCACTTCCCCACTCATAGATGACATCAAGCTGACATCATATCCATGTGGGGACATATTTGTCATTAGTTTTTTTGGTCGTATTGTGTTATAACACGTTACTTTGTTATTTAAAGTGTGATATATTGTTATGACTTAAGTTTCATTTAAGTCACATGTCTTTTTTTTGTTCAAATGTGTCATTTTTGGCATGTGTCAAGTGATGGGATTTTGAGAATTAAATTGATTTATATTATTATCTACATATGATTTTGTGGCATGTTGGGTATATCTTATGTGGCACCACCTTTAGGCTTGACCCATGTGAAACTTTAGTGTTGTTGAAATCCTATTAGTGGTGTTATAAGATATTTTATTCACATGTGTAGATGTCCCATATTAACTTTATGTCCATGTCCTTGTCTTTTATTGACTCTCACAAATTATTCAAAAATCATGGGCATAATTGTAAACATAAATTTGGATTTAATGAGAAATAAAGCATGGAATTAATGGATTTAAGGTAAAATGACTATAAACCTAGGTTTTAAGGAATGAATAGTATAAAAAAACTCATCCATTAACC
This sequence comes from Amborella trichopoda, assembly GCF_000471905.2. The sequence goes on along the minus strand of NW_006499603.1, from coordinate 5,437,574 downwards.
TTGGTAATAAGATATAAATGAGTGACTTGGATAAAAGCCTCTCATGTGCCATTAACCAAAGGCATCAAGGGTCAAGATCAAATCTACCTTTATGATCTAGGTATAAAAATAATTTATGGGATCAATTATAACCTTAATTTGGAGTTTCACTTCAAAGAGAGAGGGAGTCCCCTTGACAAAAATGTGGCCATCATGGCCCGCTTGAGATCAACACCCCCATTCTTGTGTTCTTTATTTTTGAAGCCTTGAGTTAAAACCTTTTGATGGAGTAGTCCCTCATGTGAGATCGTGCCCATAATATTAATTTCACCAAGGTATTGATTTTTCTTCATATATTCTATTTCCTACTTCATTTCCATTATTGCTTGCTGTAATTCTTAATTTACAATAGTTTTTTTTATCTTTTGGCCATGAAAACTTGATATTTGAAGAGTCTCAAACCAATATTACGGTCTATACACATACTATGTGTGACTAGCTTACTTACTTCATGATTTTGAGTAGTTTCACATTGATTTTCTTGATCTTATTTTTTTGGAATTTTTATTGAGAATATACAAATGATGAGAGATTTATTTCATCATCTTTGAGCATATGAAATAGTCCATTTAGTTCCTTTTTGAATATTGAAAAGTTTATGTGGTCTCTTATAGACCACATGTTGTAGTTTCACCATAACTTCCTTATTTTGTGTAGTATCTATCTCAAATTATTGAAGGCTTTTTCGTTACATGTCTCTCTCATGATTTGATCTCCATTAAGTGAAATAAAAGTGATCATTTTTTTCCCATTGGATTGATCTCATTGAGTCATTATTATTACGCATGCCTTAGATAAGGGGACAAAATTAAGTCATCAAAAGGTCCTTTTGTGGCCAAGGCATAAGAGGTTCGAACCATGGCTTCTCCTATGTATGTTTGCATGTTAATTTGATGTATTACAGTTACTAAATGATTTATGATTGATTAAATTGGGTATGTTATGTGAATATTGACATTGTTCTTTAATCTTACGATACGAGCGTTAATGTTATGCTCCATTGTTTATGTTAATTGGAATCTCATTGGATTATTATGATCAAGTGTATGATAAGTGTGAGACATTGTGATATATGATGAGGGTGAAGAATGAAGATGAAATTATCATATACTTTTGATCTAATGAGGAATTGCAAGTGCAAGTCATGTAATATGTTGTAGAGATGTAAATTATGAGTATTTGGATATTTTATTGAGTTTAATTGTATTTTTTAGCAAGAGATTTGTAATGAACCTATTAGGGTTGAATTTTTATTATTCAAATGTCTATAAACCATGTTTGTAAGCTGGAATATATGTCTTACGGTTTTGTATTGAGATATTCATGCATTTAAACCCTTGAGTTTTAATACAATGGAATTTTTTTAAAAGATTGCATTTCTAGCCCCTTGGTCTTATTACGCCAACAATTAATGCACCCTATTTTGATTGTTTAGAGCCTCGGCCTTATACTAACCACATCCGTTATATATTACATTGGTGTGTGTGTGTGTGTGTGTGTGTGTGTGTGTGTGTGTGTGTGTGTGTTATATATATATATATATATATATACTAACTAACTAACGTACTAATAACAAACTAAAACGTAAGAACGTAGTTAGTTACGTTTACGTACCCGTAACCGTAAAGTTAACTAAA
>NW_006499603.1:5412313-5435878 GCF_000471905.2 Amborella trichopoda | reverse complement strand
TTACGGTACGAATGACGTAGTAGGGTAGGACGGAAACGTAACTACTAGTTCTATTTACTACTTACTTAGCGATGTAGAGTACTTTCTTACTATATATATATATATATATATATATTGGAAAATGATCCTGTGAGCTAGTGAGCTCACAAGAAAAAATGAGTCTAATGACTCAAATTGAAGCTAGGCTGATCTGACGATTACGGATGCCTGATAGTGTTTAAATTTTAATAATTTTCTACATATCCAAATCACTTAAAATTCTAGATGTGTGTTCATAAAAAATATTTGAATCTTCGAAAAATATCAAAAAAATATGTTACATGAAAAATTTGACCAAAATACCCCTGTAAACTTTCGGGGGTATTTTGGTCAATTTTGTTTTTTTATGAATTTTTTTATTATATATTTTTATTAGGTGCAGCTTGATAAGAAGAACACACATCTAAAATTTCAAGTGATTTGAATTTGTACAAAAAAGAATTATAATTCGAACACTATTGAACATCAGTGATCGTCAAATCGACCCAGATTCAATCTGAGCTATTGGGCTTATTTTTTTTTGTGAGCCCACTGGCTCATAGGATCATTTTTCGTATATATATATATATATATATTCAATATATATATATATTCAATATTTCAATACACATGTTTAAGGTGGTTTTAGCTATGGGTTGTTGGTTCACGACCTATCTCGAGATGAAATCTGACCTCACTGGTTAAACCCATTTAGCAGGTCACCTTCACATTTAACATAGTTGCCCCTAAATCTTCTTACCAAAAAATGAATCCTTTATTTTTCTCTCACGCTCTTTTTTTTGAGGTAACTATGTCTCTCTTTCGAAGACGAGCCACTGCCACGAAAGACAGAATTCTTCCTTTTTGATAACCCAAGGGAAAGGGAACTTGATCAATGAAAGGTGGATAAGGCTTCTTATAGTGAGTATTTTCGTGGGGCTTGGAAATTTGCAAGCCTTGATACTTTGATTGATCATGCTCTGAATGTCCTCCTGGGTAACCAACAGTGGAATAACTTGGGATGCCACATTTGTTTGATCATCAGGAAAGACTGGGTGAATTGAAGGTCTTGAAGTTTGAGGAATAGCAGGAGGTGGAGGTCTCCTTTTTTCTTCTTCACTTTGGGAATTGATAAGAGAGTTCGCTTCATGATGTGAAGATGTCCCAATCGGCCGAGAATTTTCTAGCCCTTTAAGCCTATCCAATTTATTGCTTAAGATTTCATTTAAGCGTGCCATTGGATCTTCAAGTCCTTCGCCATCTTGGCTTGTCACCATCACGTCAGCTCATTCATCAGAGCTAAGTGATTCTGGGGGGAAAGAAATCTTGGTTCTCTTCATGCCCTGATCTAGCAATCGAAAGGCTCAAACTGCCCTGATTGGATTTGGGATTGTCTCATAGATAGGGTGATTATCAGCTCTTGATGGCCTTGGGGCTGTAATTCAGACAAGTATGGCGTGAGATGGCCTTGGAGCCATGGTTCGATTCTAATGGGCTCATGATGGCCTCGGGGCCATATCTCCCTTTGTGGCTCGAGATGGCCATGGGGCCGCAATTCAGACGAACTGGGTTCATCTTCTCGAACTTGTACGACCGAGAACTGAATGGTGCCACTCATTTCAGGTTCCACTGCAGCTCGTAGTGGGTAGAACTGAGTGTTTCTTTAATAAGTCTTTTGAAGCTAAAGACTCTGCTTTTCTTCTTATGAGTGGCACCTTCATTCCCTTCTGTTGCTTGATTCGCAAGCTCCAATAAATCCTCTCCCAAAACTGGAATTGGACATGGCATCCTAATCGATTGGCTTGTCTCATGGAGACTAGAGCAAAGTCAATCAGCTTGGGTAGCGTGTGGTGCCCTGAGAGTAGGGAGCTCGGGATCGACTTTGGAGGCTTGGTTTTGTTTGAAGAAGGGAGGGGCTGTTTCATCGGCTTCGTAGGCGCCATTTGTCCTGAGTCTGGCCTCGACGGTCCGTTCATATATATGAAGAAGAGGGAATGGACAAGGGGGTACTCAAAGGGAATTTCTTCGAGTACTAGGTCGTCATGGGTTTTGGGTTAAATGAGGGTATGTACCATTGGCCCTTCCCTTTATACCCAGTAGTAGTATTGGACCTGTATGTGTGTGTACGATCCACAGAAGTGTTTGGGGTGGCTTGGGAACCAACCCCTGGTGAGACAATAGGTCTGGCATTTGAAATGACGACCTTTGCAGTTATGGTGGTCTTAGGACCACTTTGCTTTGCATGCATGTGCATGTTTGTTTGTGACCGTTGACTAAGTTGTAGGTCATGTGCTCGCCGGGATGCAGTAGTTGGACTACCCCGAGCCAGGTGAATATAAGTGCAAATGCAACAGATAGAGGCAGTTAGAGGTAATGAGAAGGTAGGGGTGGATGGAAGCAATGAGGTGTAGCAGCAGGTAGAGGTTGGGGTGAGAGTGATGGGTTTGGATAGGGGCTAATATGTGCTAGGGGCGGATGGCATGGTTGAAAGATAAGGGCGGATGGAAGGCTAGGCAAGTGGGCAAAAATGAGGATGGGTGAGATGGGTTAGGCACGAGTAGATGTGTATGAGGTGACTTAGGCATGGGCGGCATTGTGGATGGCTGAAGGTGAAGGTGAGAGAGTGTAAGTGTTCGACGCCGATGGGAGCTTGAGGGCGATAGGGCGGATATGAGTTGAGCTGTAATTAGAGTGTGTAGAGTTAGGATGTGCGAAGGCCCGGGAAAAGGAGTGTAGGAGCAAGAGAGTGAGACTGGCACAAACTGAGATGTGCAAGATGATTTAGGTGTGGGTGAAGGTGCAAGTATAAGGCGGCGCGGGTGGGTGATTGTAAGTGGATTAGGTGCGGATGAGACTGCAGGTGCTAGGCATGGGTGAAGACAGGAGATGAGTTAAGTGCTGGTGGAGGTGTGTATGCAGGGTAAGGGTGGATAAGTGAGGGGCTAAAAAGAGCGGGTGTGAGAGGATAAAATTGAACGGCCCACCAAAGGTGCTGGTCCATCACTTGATGAGAGAGGAGAGAGTGAGACGAGCAAAAGACAAGGAGGGGAAGCCAAGCCTGCCCTAGATGTGGGTCCTTGACTTTAGACTAGAGAGGGGAAGTAAGGAGAAGAGAAAGAAAGAAGGAGGGGGAGGGGTGCTCAGTCCCACCTTAAGTCTGAGCCGGAGAGAGAGAGAGCAAGAGAGGAAAAGAACGATAGAGAAAAAGAGAAGAGAGAAGGAAAGAAAGAAGAAGAGAGAGAAAAGAAAAGAGAGAAAGAAGAATGATGAGAGAAAAAAGAGATAGAGAAGAAAGAAAGAGGAGAGAGAAAGAAAGAGGAGAGAGAAAGAAAGAAAGGAGAGTGAGAGAAGAAAGGAAGGAGAGAGAGAGAGAGGAGAGAGAGTAGACCTAGGATGAGTTTGAACCTGGGTGTACATCCATTGGTCTCCTTTGTATGTACATTAGAGAGAGAGGTTTAGGTTTAGTGTGTCAAGGCTAGGGTCTAGGTGGATTATGCTAGTTGGGTTTAGGTGTGGTGTATGGAGCTTTAAAGTGTATGGTGTGGGTTGAGGTGTAAGGAGTATGGGACTGTATGGTGTATGGTAAGGTAGGTGTAGGGTGTATGGTACCCTATGGTGTATGGTGGTGTATGGTACCGATGGTGTATGGTGGTGTATGGTACCCTATGGTGTATGGTAAGGAGTAAGGGATGTGCTAAGTGTATGGTGCTCTGGGGTGTATGGTGTATGGAGTAGGGTAAGGTGTATGGAAGCTAGGGGTCCTAGGGAGTATGGTGCTCTAGGGGCATTTTCTCTCTCTCTAAGAAATAAATATTTCTCTCTCCTCTTATTATGGTCTTGAACTTGAGAGGAAAGGAAAAGAACAAGCCAAGATTTTACTCCAAATGCTCAAATGTTCAAGAATTTTATTACAAAATGAATGAACCACCCCCCCCCCCCCCCCCCCTCGAGCTTGATTACAAATGAAGTGGGTTTCCTTATATAGAGCAACCACTAAACAAGGGTGGAATGCTCAAAAGTGCCCAAAATTATCAAAAAATACATATTTAATGAATTAAAATATTAATCCTGTTTTTGGACCAAATGACAAAAATACCTCTAATCACTTTTCAACAAATAACAAAAACATCCCTTCATGAGGGGCCTTTTACCATTGCTAGGCCTCGAGAGTTTTTTCGGACATCTACGGTAGTAATTCAGGCCATCAATCATCATAGAATCGATGCTTGAACTATTGTGTACATTTTGATACCCTTTGATCATATTGAAATAGTCTTTTAAGGAAGAGACCAAAATCTGGCGAAGTCCATAAAATTTGCAAATTTTCGACCACAAATTGAAGAGGACACTATCATGATCTATGATGGTCCAAACTTTCATTCTGATCACAAATTGAAGAGCACATATCATGATCATTTTGCAATAAATTTCGTTCATTTTTTGTCTCTATTTGAGCAAATTCCAAATTTAGGAAGTCACCGTAAAATGAGATTCGACCGAAAAATTATGCCATTTTCGACCTCCAAATTCATGTCATTTGGCCTCCGATCATATATAAAAAATTATACCAAACTGTAGATCTTCGAAGCGCGGTCGTGACAGACCCATTCTTGCGACGATCCGACCTCAGGATCTTAAACTATGGCCTTTCAAAGAATTATATGTTCTCTTGTATAAAATATGAATTTTCATGTTCTCAAGCTCATATTCTCTCTAGAAATTCTCTCGTTTCGAGCCACGCCATGATGCGTGCCATATATCAAAAGATCAGGTCATCGAGATCTAGCTCGTGTCCAAATTTGAGCTTGAATGAACTCAAAAATAGCAAGTTATGAGCATTTGAAAATCATCCCAAAATGAGAAAACACAGTTTCCATAAATGGAAACTGGTTTACTGATGCTGCACCACGATAGTGTAAAACCAACCATTTTATGGCATGTTAGGCCTAGAATGGTCCCAAAGGATCCGATTGAGACAAAATTTGGTACCTAGGTTTTTTCGACGTTCCGGATTCAATAGAGGTGGTCTGGTATTATTTTGAGACTCCGAAAATAGGACTGTAGTTATAGGGTCTATTTTTAACTTGTTAGGAACTGGATTTGAAATCCAAATTTCATCCTAATCATGTCAAAACTTGTCAGAACGTGACACAACTTTATGGCCCTTAGGGCATATACCCTCTCATGCAATTTGACGTCATTCACTTCTTCAGAGGTCACCCAGTTTTAGGCTTATTGTTGCAGTGTTCCCATGGTCTGGCGGCGTTTCAGGCACCAGCGGGACCAGGTTACTTCCAGCTCTCTCCTTATTCAACCCGGGGATACAATTACATAAAAAATGATGTATAACAGTCAGACCAAACTGTCAATTTGAGGATTGAGGCACACTGGGTGGTTGGTCGTAGGGTACCGCCCCTCAATGAAAGGCGGTTGAGATAAGGTATGGGCTTCGCCCTTATCATTGAAGAAGTTCTAGAAGGAGGTCCCTTCACCTAGCATGTGATTGAAAGAGCACCCAATGAAGAAGCCATCGGCTCAATACTCTACATGATGGTAATAAATGCATAAACCCCCCAAAATGGACTTTCTAAGTAATTTAATCCCCAGCTAACTTTTCCTAGCAATTCCCCCCCCCCAAAAAACCATCTTTTCTAGCAAATACCCCCCAATACAAAAATTTCATTGTTTTGAAGGAAATTCCCTTCCTTTACATAACAAATCATTTTCGTTGAAGGGGACGGTCTGGTGTTTGGAAGAGGCAGTCCGACGATTATTTTGCTGGTATAGGCGGTCAGGCGTTTCATTGTGGTGGTCTGGGGATTATGCTATTGAAGAAATGGGCAGTCCGACATTTTGAAGGGGCAATCTAGTGTTTCTAAATGTTGGTACGGCATTTTGAAGGGGCAGTCTGGCATTTTAAAGTGGCCGTCCGGCGTTTTGAAGTGAGGAGTCTGGCGTTGTCCAAGTGCGGTCTGGAGTTTCCTTTTATTGGTATCCGAAAATGATTTGTTTTGCATGAGAAGGGAATTTTTGTAAAAAATAAATAAACTTTTTATATTGGGGGGTGTTTGTTAGAAAATATGGTTTTTTGGGGAGAAGTTATTAGGAAAAATTAGCTTATGAATTGCTTAGAAAGTTCATTTTGGAGAGTTTTATGCAATTTTCCCAACAAAAATATAAATTTCGATATTCCCCCATGTGATACATAGATAAGGATATGTTTATGAGAGTCTAGAACCTATAAAAGTGCTAAAAAGCCTATTCCAAAATTGGGATTTTAAATACAACACTTCTGAAGATCATTTAAAGAAAGGGGATGCACTCAAGTTAACACTAAACAAGGTAAAAGAATGATGTTGACCTGAAGTGCACCATGCACGTAATATATAATAAATGTTACCCATATACCATTCTACCCTTTCTCATTAGATTACATGGGTGGAAAGTGACTCACACCTTTTGTTTGATGGATAATGTGCCCTTTTTTTTATTAGTAAAATGTCAACTAATGATAAATCTATCCTCCAATGGAATCTTTAAAATCAAATAAAAAGATTGAGATGGTAAATAGTTTATCCCCCAATTGTGTGTACAACTTGGGGATATTAAAAAAATTCTTAAAATCATAAAAAATGTGGGATTGGTATATCATTTTTGTCTGTATGATTTATATGTTTTTGAAAAAGACTTGTGAGTATTTTTTCCATAAATCCCTATTTTTAGATTTTACATTTCCTTTGGAATTTTTAAAATGCCCTCGATTATAAACCCATTTTTTTAATACCTTTTTCAGCTATTTGAGCATTTAAGGTTGATTTTTTGTTTTATTTTTCTCTTACTATATTTTTCTTATTATATTTTTCTTATTTTTTGAATTATTATGTCATTTAATATCAACTTATTGTGGGCCTTTTAGTCCTATACATGACTCAGCCGAGTCTCTTGGGAGAGAAACCTATCCCCCTCTCTTTCCTAAGGAGTTAAAAGGGAAGCTAAGGGTAGGCCTAATGTGGATTGAGGGTCGAGCAAACCACCACTAATGGGCTTGGGGAAATGCTGACCTAATTTTTCTTGGCTGGCTCAATGCTCTTTTTTTAGTATTTTATGTTTTTAATTTATTTGCCTCGAGATGACCTGGCCTAGTGAGGGCTAGACCAGGCTGGGCCTAGGCAAGGAATCCTCGGCCTAAGTTCATCTTGTTGTCAGCCCTAACCAAGTCTTGGGATTCTTCAGGACTCGGTTGAGTTGTACATCATGGCCAAAGATCGAGTAACTTGCTCGAATCAATTTCATGTAGTTTACTTTTTATCTCTTTATTGCTTTTTAATAAATTTAGATGAACATTAGAAGTTATAACTTAGGAACTTTAAAAGCCCTTGGATGCTATCCATTTTTGGCCAAATGATTATTAGAAGTTAACTTAAAACCTCAAAGGCCTTAGATCCTATCCATTTTTGGCCACTTGCGTGGTCAACTGGACTTAGCTTGGCATAAATAGTTTCCTAGTGGAATCACTACATCTATCCCTATAAATGAATAAAATACAACGAATGTGAGGTTCTTGCCCACATCCTTAATATATATAAGATTTTCTTGAAATAATATTTTTGTCTTTTCTGACATTGTTTTTCTGAGAAGATGGGAGCTTCATTAGGATAATGAAAGATTACACGAGGAACAATGGCAAAATGAAAAGAACCAAAAAAAGAGAAACAAGAGAGAGAGACAAGGGAGAGAAGAAGAGAGGGAAAAACAATCGGGATCAGTCAAGAGGTAGCCTCATTTGCCAAGAAGTCCACCATTGAGTTAAATCTATGAACAACGTGAGAGAAGGTGATCTCAAACAATCTTAGCGAAAGAAGAATTCCATCCATGAGACGACTTAACCTCCCTCGATGGTTACCCTATGAAGCAAAGGGTCCAAAAGAGAAATACCTTTTCGCAAGGCCCAAAGTTCAGCTTCATTAGCCTCACACCAGCACAGCTTCCCTGAGTACGTCCAAACAACTACGCCCAAATGATCTCGAAGAAGGCCCCTGTAACCAGCAATATAACCCTTCACACTGCCATCGAAGTTAAGTATTACTCATCCAATTGGAGGCTCTTTCCAAACAAAAACCTTAGTAGGACAGTTGGGTTTGAATAGCAACAGCTGGGGGTAGTAAGTGAAGATCATGTCTATGGGAAAAGCTTTAAAGGGGAGAAAGGAGTAGGTCCAAGTAGCAATAGAGCACTGAACAACTTTGACGAAAGAAGGTAAGTCTCTGCTGCAACCTTCAAATATTCTCAAGTTACGCTCCCTCCACAGGCTCCATAAGACTATTGCAACAGAAATCCTTAAGAAATTAACTCCCAGGGCAGAGAAAGGAGAGGTCCATAATTGTTGCATCAGGCATGTATCTCTGTATGTCTTGGGCCAATCCAATTGGCTAAACCCTACAACCAGTCCCACAAAGTTGAGACAAAAGGATAGAGGATGAAAAGATGGTCAATTGATTCCTACACAACAAGCATACATTGGTAAGGATCAACCCATTCTCCTCAGACGATCAATGGAGAGGAGTCTCTTCAAGCTTAGCAGCCATAAAAAGGTTTTGACTCGGTGAAGAACTTTACAACTCTAGAACTTAGCCACTGAAGGCCTATCCTCGATATAGTAGTCCCTATTAATCAAATCGCATGGTATAGAGAAGAGGCCGAGAACACACCACCCAGTTCCAAGGAACAAATGATCCTATTTGGTTTCTTGGGAAAGAAGCAGAAGGCATACAACGACCCCAACAAGGTCTAGAATTATTCAGCAATAGAAGCATTAACCCTTCGAGTATTGATCATGACATTCCAAATCGGTTGGTCCTCAGAGAGGGATATCATATTAGAAAGCATCATTAGTTTCTGTGTCGATCTATTGTAAAACTCAGGATAAAGGAGTTTAAGTGGATAGTCGCCCATCCATTTAGCGTGCCAGAAGTGTCTTTGGGCTCCATCATCTACTAAAATTCTTGAATAAGTTAGAAAAAGAGGTCTAACGGCTTGAATCCCCCTCCAAACTGGTGAGAGTTGGGACAATCTTGGGCATCTCTTTGCAATAAAGCCATCATGGTCCCTTTGGTACTTGTCAAGAATGACCCTTGCCCAAAGTTGATCACTATTATTGGCAAGCCTCCACCACCATTTGGTAAGCAGCGATTCATTGACTACTTGTAATCTCCAGATGCCTAGGTCCTTTTTAGGGAGATAGACTGAGGCCCAACCCACCAAATGAACTTTCTTGTTCAATTGGGAGCCACACCAAGGAAAGTTTCTCATACGAGACTCCATCTTGTGGATTATAGAAGCAAGAGTCTGGAATAGGGAAAGATAATAAATTGGTAAGCTAGACAGAGTGGCGTTAATGATGACAGATTTACCCTCAAACGATAGGAATCTTTCTTTCTACCCATCTAACTTAAATAATGCTCTTTGAATGAGAGGATCCCACAAGGACCTAGGAGACGATCCATTGATTAAAGGCAGGCCTAGGCACTTGGGGGGAAAGTTTCAATCTCACATTCCCGCCATGATGCCCATGTTGATATTTCTGAAGGGAGGCAATTAATAGCAATGATTTTTTAGTTGTCCATATTAATTCGAGCTACTGAAATAAGCTCTTAAAGCTTTAGGAACAACCAAACATTATGGATATTATCATCATTGGTATTCATCAAAATCAAGATGTCATTAGCATACTATATGTGACTTAGAATAATCCCATTTGGGCAAGCCAGTAATCCTTGGATCAGCCCCCCATCCACCATACCCTAAAAAATTTTGCTGAAGGCTTCTGCCACTAGTGTAAAGAGGAAGGGGGAGAGAGGATCTCCCTGACGTAATCCTCTAGTAACCTAAAAATAACCACTAGTCTTACCATTTATAAGCACTAAGAAATGGGTAGATGATACACAACCCCTAATCCATTTTCTCCAAACAACTCCAAGACCTAGGAAATCCCATTCCCCCCTATCATATGCTTTCTGATGTCCAATTTCAATAGGATTCCTTTGGAGCCGGAGGTATCAGTTAAGTGAATAGTCTCTTGAGCCAAGAGAATGCCATTCATAATAAAGTGGACTTTAATTAAAGCTGTTTGTGGGTCGTCAACCACCTTATTAAGGACCATGCACAGCCGATTGACCAACATCTTAGCCAAGATTTTATACAAGGCCAAAAGTAAGCTAATTGGCCTAATATCAAGAAGGTATTAGATAATGCACTTCTTAGGGATAAGGGCTATAAAGATGGAGTTGATAGCGCTATTGAAGAAACCATCCACAAAGAACTGGTTCACCCAAGCCATAATATCAGCTTAGACAATATCCCAAAACTCTTGAATGAATGCTAAAGGGAATCCGTCAGGTCCAGGCACCTTATCCCCCGGAAGATCAAAGACAACCTTTTTAACTTCATTGATTGTGAAAGGTACCTTAAGATTGGCCACCGAATAAGGGAATAGTATCTTGAAAGGCACACAGTCAGGTAGTCTTGACTCTGAGGAGAAGGCCAACCAAAAATGGTCAACAATCGCTGCCTCCACTGCATCTTGATTGTCCATGTCGATACTAGGGAAAGACAAATCACTGATGCAGTTCGACCGATAGTTAGAGTTAGCAATGACATGAACATATTTGGTATTCATATCTCCTACTTTTAACCCATCTGGATCTGGACCTTTGGTACCAAAAATTTTCCTCCATCTTGAGCAAATGATCCAGGTCATACTTCTTTGATTTCCTCTTAGAGATTTGGTCTGGCGAGATCGTCACCTCCGATTGCTCCAAGGCATTCGGCTGCAATGTATCTCTTTCCAATACTAATATTTTACCTGCAAGTTTGTTGGTAAGAACATACCCAGGCCATCCAGAGACACGAACTGAATCCCAGGCATTTCTCATTAGAGGAGAAACGGTTTTGTCCAGCCCTCGATGACCAAAGACCTGTCCAGCTTAGACAATTTTAGGTTGATGGTGGAATTATTCGCCCACATAAACTTGGTGCCCACCACATCATAATCAAATAAACATTAGAGTCAATGAAATTATCAAAAAGAAGAATATGTGGATTGAAAGCAAGAGTAGACACTTCATGGGGGCCCCTAACCAAGTTGAAATCACTGGCACCACACTGGGGGGATCCACATGAAGTGATAATACCCGACAACATTCAGCCCATGCACATTCGATAGACATCAAACAAAACCATTAGGGTTAGTAAAAGTTATAGAGATGTCATTAAAGGAGGAATGAAACAAAAGCCCAGAAACAACAGAGGGATCCCAAATAGTCAAAAGGCCTCTAGAGAGACCGTAAGAAGCAACAAAATGAAAGTCTATTGGGCGATAGTCTCAAAAATATCTAAGAAAGGAAGATTCAAATTCATCTTTCCTGACATTGTTAATCTACATTAGAGTTACAGGCTTTTGGTCCGGTTCGAGCGACTCGCCCCGTGTCTTGTATAGGGCCAAAAGCCCTAAAAAAAAAAAATGTAATAAAAGTAGGAAAAGTATAGAAAAAAAAAACAAAAAAAAACTTAAACGGTCCAACTAATCTTAAAAAAGCACAGGAAAAATAGTTCTAAAACAATTGATAAATTGTTAAGGACATTGATGGCGTGTTTGATAATCGGAACTTGCTTCCTAGAAGCAGGAACTTACCTGTTTCTGTAGCTTTTTTTTGTTTAATAAAAGTTGGTAAGTTTTAAAATGGAAAGTTATGTAGAACTTAACTTAAAAAAATATTCCGACCAATCTACAGAACTTAAATATGGAAGATTTATAGGGAAGTTCATCCCGATGAAAAGGCCATCCTACCCATGTGAAGAAGCCCCCTTTTAGAAAAAAAAACCTAGCCATAGCCGCTTCCTCTCGCTTCCCCTTCCCAACCACCATAGTCGCCGGCTTTCTGAGCTCTCACTCACTCACTCTCTCTCTTCTTTGTCTCTCTCTCTTAAAAAGAATGCATCTGTCTCTATCTGTCACTCTCTCATATGTAGCAGAAGAGGAAGAAAGAAGCAGGTGCCCCTCCCAGGTATGATCTCTCTCTAGAGATTCAACTGCAATGGTTTATATTCCCTCTTATTGCTTGTGGACTTCATTCTAGAGAGAGAGGAAAAAAGATGACAGAGAGAAGATATGTTGGGTCAAGTTTTGATTTCTATGGCAACAACTGCTGTCATTTGGCTCTTCTTCAAGTTTGCTAAGGCAGATGGTACCTTACTGCTTCTGTTTTCCTGATTTTTTTTCTGTTTCCTTTTTATTGTATATATAAATTTTTTTTGAAATTTTTTTGTTTTTAAATCCTCTGAGAGTGCAATAGTTTCTTGGGGTTTTTCAAATATTTGGGATTTCCTGTGTCCCTATTAAGGAAATATCAGCCCGACCCTTCCCATGTTTTGGAGTATGAACCGATCCTGCTCCAACAAGACTTGACTTATATCAAGCGGCTGATCAGAACATTAGACAGGAGGATACAAGTATTACGTAATAAGGAAACTGCTTTAGTCTGGGTACAATCACTCAAAGGAAGAATCAACATGGGAACAGGAGGATGAAATTAGGGAGAAATACCCCCACCTCCTTGATCAATGATTTTGGGGACAAAATCCATTTTAAGAGGGGGATCATGTACATACCACAATTTGATTGAACCAGACCACTCATAGCAGTAGAAAGATAGAAGGGAGTCGAGAAAGATAGAAGCACATGACTGGTGCTAAGGGCCAAGGTTAGCATCGTCTGGGTGTTTAGATCTAGTGTCGTCCATGTAGCTTGAAAGCCATCGCCACGCATAAGAGAGAAGAACGATAATGCCACGAGCGAGCGAGGGATATTTCCGTGAGCATGAGAGGAGTGTTGTAGTAATGAAGCGCGTGAAACAAGGTATCATGGATTGAAACATCGCCGTGAGCTTATGTCCGCCTAGATTAAGGATGCAGCAGAGTAGAGAGAGAGAAAGGCTATTGCCGCACAGTAGGCAGAGTACTGCCACACGAAGAGGAGGTTATCGCCAAGTGCATTAAGTGTTGAATGATGGTCGACAAGGCCAGCACTGCGCCACTTTTGTTAGAGACGCACCTCGAGGTTGACGCCCGCTGCAATTTTCTTCCCCACCAACCGTGACGTCAGCCACAATGAACTTCACCAACTCTCACCAACCCTCACCTACCCCTGCGTCCTTAAATAACACCCTCTACCCATCGTCGTGTGCATGCCAACATCATAGCTATGGGAGTGTTATTGCCGTGAGTAGACCTCTGGGATGAAGATGACTGCGTGAAGCTGCTGTTGGAAGCACCAAGGGCAGCGGGCGAACTGAGTGAAAAGAGTGGGGAGTGCCGTGAGCCTGTAAGTGGGCTTAGTGTTATGTTCTTCAGCTTAATTGGAACTTAACGGAACATTGTCAATGAGAAGAACGAAATAGGGTAGAATAAATGGTTGAGAATGAATTGTTAATCGTAGGGCCTTTTCTTGCCAAACTTGCAAGCTTATCCAATGAGAATTAAGTTTGATTCAATAGTAAGTAACGCGGCGATGACACATAGAATTTCCAGCTACGGCTGTTGCTTAGTGCTCTTCACTAGCCAAATGGCTCCTGTTTGGGCCCAAACCAGTTTCAACGAAAGGTGTACAGGTCTAGTTAAATTTTGCCTCTTGCACCATGTTATAATATCATGAAAATCAAGAGATATGGTCCCTTATGTGAGATATGTCACTACCACAGTTGCTATAAACTTCAAGCAGTTGTGAACCTACTTGAGCGGCATTTTTGGCTAGGTGAATGACGCCTAAATGCCATAAATTTGCCAATGATGTAAAGTTTTGTGAATGTGTAAAGTTACATGTTTTGAGATTCTTGAAATTCCCTATAAATGTTGAGTTTGAAAATTCATAAACACATCATTACTCATCACTACTACTTGTTTGAGGACGCACCTTGATCTTATGAATAAAGTTTGATTTTCTCAATAAGTGAAGCATCTAACTTTCTTGCTTAGTTATTAAGATGTATTGATCAAGTAATGAGTGTGAATGCCACATGATAATTTCCATGTATATGCTATGGGAATATATGAATGATGCCACTGAACAAAGTGCTAGGTGAAGAGTAAATGGTGCAATATTGATACGATTGATTTATGATGAAAATTTCATGATAATTGTCAAAATTCCATTGACAATGCTCATATA
This sequence comes from Amborella trichopoda, assembly GCF_000471905.2. The sequence goes on along the minus strand of NW_006499603.1, from coordinate 5,421,639 downwards.
TGAATGTTATGCTATGAATCATGGAATGAATGCCTCGTTATGATTGCCAAACTGATATAATGTCGTTATGATGAGAATGTGTTGTATATGCCATGAGACAAATGAATTGAGTTGGGTGAATAGATTGAGGCTTTAATACTGACCGCTACGCATTGGGACTTAAGACATTGGTAATGGGTCTTGTACTCTTTTATTGATGTGAATGCTAACTATTATGCAGTGGGACTCGAGCCCATTGGTAGCGGATATTGTGCTATTATGCTGACTACAACACATTAGGACTCGAGCCCATTGGTAGTGGGATTATACTATTTTATTGATGAGAATGCTAACTATTACGCATTGGGACCCAAGCCCATTGGTAGTTGATACTATGCTGTTATGCAGACTACTATACATTGGGACTCGAGCCCTTTGGAATTAGATATTGGACTAAATGATGAGAATACTGGATGCTACGCGGCGGGATACTAGTCTATCGGTAGTGGAGCTAGATTCACCGAGATAGTGATGTCGGCATATTGCCTAGCTTGGACAGTGATAGGATTAGGTTATGGGAGAAAAGAGGGTCACTCCTTATGATTCATAATACGAAATATGAGATTTGATTTGGTACCTTGCAAGGTGACAACCTCTCGAACCCGCAATGCGTGGTAGGGACCATGTGCGTGAGTTGAGGGTATTAAGAAGCAGATTGTCCCGCTTGTCATAGAAGCCCTAAGCAATGGGATTGGCCTAGCCTGATGGATAGGGCTTCCACTAGCAAGAGTAGGTAAATTAGGGAGTGAGTATGAGATGTAGATATTGGAATTAGGATTTCTTCTGTATTGGCTGCCTGGTGTTGCTTACGTTGGATGCACTTTATATTAGATATCCTGTTATATCGACAACGTTGATTTGATAACCAATATGCTCGACTACTGCACTATCATAAATGATGATTGATGACACTATTTCTTTTACTTGAGTTTGTTTAATATCCATGCCTAACACTAGATCTGCTTACTGAGCTTCAAAGCTCATTCTACTACATTTTTTTCCTGTAGATTGAAAGCAACTGGTTGCAAGTCGGAGGTGTGGGCCGCAGCTAAAGGCTGAAGTTATTACTTTTGAAAAATCTGGAAAAACCTAGGTGAGCCTGTTCGCGGGGTCGTGACATTTACAACAAACAGACTCATCAAATCATGAGAACCATGAATTATGAGCCCCTGTTCAATCAAATGCTAAGGGGTGAGGAAGCAACTGCTCCCCCGTTCGAAGTCATTGAAGCTGCGGCAAGCTGTCTAAAGACGAAGCATGGAGTGGGCTATTCTTTTTCATCTCACACGGTGAAAGGGGAGAAGCAATAAAGCAGAAAGAAAAGGAGGAATAAAAGAGCCACCCACCACACTGAAGCAGAAGAGATAATTTTATTCATAAAGCAAGAGAACATCACAAGTAACGACATACAAAGAAAGTAAAAGGAAACGAGGAGCATTTTATTTCTATTACTAAACATTTGTGTACAACGAATTATAAATGAAGAAGATCGCTCAGTTCTCAAGACTAAGTCGATAGTAGTTCTGTTGTGTCCATTTGATTCCATCCTTCAAAGCAGTCGCCTGGAGAAAAGCAAACTTTTTAATCAAAGGACGATATTCTCCACGTACCAACTGAGGTGAAAATGGGTCGTTTTCTACTCACAGGTCGTGGTAAGAAAGCCTTCCAAATCATTGATGTTACATTCATGAATCCCCATGCCATCCTCAATTTCAAAGCATGCGATTTCTTTAAATAACGAAGGAATCTCTGAAGGAAAAATCTCAAAATCTGGGTGAACGAACTGATGCATGAGCAAGTTGGTTTTAAGGTTACCCAAGTTTGCCGTTACAGAATCTGTGACAGTCAATGGCTCAGGGAAGAACTTAAGTAAAGGCCTGATAGAGGGATATTTCTTAATAGAAGCTGATTCTTCTAAATCCAGAACTGCCCTAACCTGTTGAGCTATTTCAGTCACTTTCGTTTTAAACAAGTCTGCATAGGGAACATTGAAGTCTAGGAGGTTGTCTATCAGCCTCTTCACAAAAAATGGGAACATGATTAGCTCAAAGAAAGAATCCTAACCGAAAAGTTGATAAGCGACTATAAGAAGATCACTTCAATTGTCCTCAGAAACATTAAGATGATTGAGCCTGGTAAGTTGTGTAGGGAAAGGCATCACGGCTTGCGATACGACAAAGCCTCCACGAATGCGCCAAACGAGAGGATGAATAACTTGTCCCAAGAAGGAGGTGACTACAAAAGCTGAACCTATTATAGGTTCCCTTTGAGCAGAAATTGCCAGGTCCCCTCTCAAAGTTGTAAGAGAAAACACCCGGTTACCCATTGCTATCAAGTCGCACAGACCAGAATCACCTCGAGAAGCCAATGACGCACCACAACTCTTGAGAATAAGAGGTTGAGTCGAGGGTTGCGCTTCATTAGGTTCAATTGCCATCAATTCTCCCCTATTTTCTTTCTCAGAAACCTTTTTCGAAGGGACCGGCAATTTGAAAGCTTTCGAGGCCATGGCTGGCTACCGAGAAGACATCCATTAAAGACGATTTATCCAACCACCATCTACGCACAATCAATCACCAAGACACAAGCTTAACATCAACGGCATTGGTGGAGGCTATCACCGTCTGCCCATTTAGGTATTATCGTTATCTCACGACCAAGGGGCTATCACCATCTGCCAAAGTAAATCAGAAGTAGCGCACAAAGACCAAGATGAAGTGTGGGGTAACGTCGTCTGCGTCTAACACTTGTGCTCCAGCTGTTTACATGCATCACACATGTGGCACACCACGTCCCTTGAAATCTGGGCACGCTGCCTGACACTCGCGATGTGGCTTGTCACCGCGAGTGTGGAGGGTGACCGTTTGCCGTCCCAAAGCCCTTACCCTCCCCCACCGTTATAGGCTCGTGACACCTCGGGTTCTCACCGACGTTTCCTTCCCTCACTAAGAACTCACTCCAACTCACTGGGAAGCCCTTCCCCGTATATTCCCTCGTTTCCACCGGTGACTGAAGCTGACAAAAAACCACCAGAACTCCTGAAAAAGATCCCCTGTGACCCTGCAAGTTTACCTTCTCCTTTCTTCGCACTCCTCAACTCACCCAAACATCACAGAGTTTCCAGCAGAGCCACTGCTTCTTCTCCTTCTTCTCTCCCGATAACCAGAAGATCGTCAGGATCCCCTAGCCACTCTACAATCTTCTAAGCAACCACTAAATGGCTGGAAAAGCACTGGAATTTTGGTAGATTACCACTTCAACTCTCGCATTTCACTAAAACCTCGGTGAAGCCCTGAGAAGCTCCCTATTCCCCGCTCATAAGGTCTCAAGTACTCTCTGAAACTTTCACAAAGCATGTTGCGAAGGTTTGTGACCTGCTTAATCCGTCGAAAATCTCTTGAAGACCTGTATACTTCGAGTTTTGGCCAGAAAGCTCTTATTGGAAGTCTCTTGACAGAAGCTCCAGCTCTCTCTGTCTCTAAAAATACATCTTCACTGTTTTACCTTTTGGTAAAACAGTAAAATGGGGTTTTAGCGCCCTTTTGTACTCAATGGTACTGCGAAGTGGCCCTCGCAAGTTTGAAATGACGCTCTAGTCGTCGTCTTCAGATAGTGATGGGACCAGACCGGGGTGGGGCAAGCTCGAGGACCGAATAAGCTATCGCCGCGCGCTTTGCATAGAGGCTATTGTCGGCGTGTTTCGCACTGAGGCTATTGTCGCGCGCTTCACACAGAGGCTATCGCTGCATGGTTCCCACAGAGGCTATCGCCACAGGGCTTTACAAGAGGCTATCATTGCACGCTTCACAAGAGGATATCACCGTGTGCTTCCCCAAGACCAAACACCGTGATCGTGTCATCTGGGCTTAGTGTCATGCGCACGTCATCCAAAACATAGAGTCGTGCATGCTATATCGCTGCTGACTGTGGAGTTTTCCAGTTTCCCCAGATCGTGACCTGTCATCACCACAAGTAGGACACCACTTTGCATCTTGAGGGAGTCAAGTCTCCAGTTACCACCCTATTTGCCATGGAGTCACATTATCTACCCACATAAAATGGTCTAGGTGCAGACCTTAAACTCCATGGTCAAAACTATATGACTTTAAACTGTAGCGGAGGTCTAGTCGAACGACCTTAAACTGCGCGGTCGTGGTTGCATGACTCTAAATGGCATAACCACGGTCCAGCTGTATGACCTGAAACTGTAGTGCACGTCTTGGCCATATGACATTAAAAGGCTTAGCACCATGGTCCAAACTATATGACCTTAAACTGTAGTGGAGGTCTAGTTGCATGACCTTAAACTGCATGATCCTAGCAGCAAGACTTTAAACTGCATAGCCATGGTCCAAGCAACAATACCTTAAAACTGTAACGCACGTCCCTGTAGCAAGACATTAAAATAATGCGACAAATATATTCTGATAGCATGCCCCACCGATTGTTGTGCTTATAGAGAATTGAGAAGTACAATCATTCAGGAAAATCCCCCTTGCAAGCCACATGACTACGTGAACACTAAGGAGATCCACACAATGCTGCAAGTAGAATGCTCAGACGTTTGGATGAAATGTACGGGTCCACCAGTGGAGACTTGTAGGGGAAAAAGAGATGTTTGAGGGATCCTATCGAAGTCCTCACTCTTGAGGAACTATTCATGATTCTGACAGCTTGAGGATTTTGTAGGGACCTCATCGGCCAGAATCAGGCCAACTTGGAGGTCGAGTGCTATGAACCTTTGGTCGGCATTGTTCGCTGCTACACCAGGTTTGCTTTTGATGATCAGGGTATCTCTGTAGGTATCATCTAGCGGGGTCTAGTAGGGGGCTTCTGACCTGCCCGAAAGTCTGGGCCTGTTGGCTAGGGGGATTTTAGCGAGGCAGCCTCGTGGGCCCCATCCTGTCGGGTCCAGTTAGGGGCATGTCTCGACTCTCTGAGTCTATCGGCTAAGGAAGGTTTTAGGTGAGGTGATCTCATTGCGAGGAGTAACCCTAAAGTCTCTGGCAAGTTAGGACCTGGCTTCGTCAATTTCTTGCATTCATGATGGTCTTTTAGCATATTAGAGGGATCTTTCGATCATCGTCCTCACCCTCAAGGACTCTTGTTGTCTGTGGAGATGAAACATGGGAGATCTTATGCGACTCTCACTCCCTGGTGAGCCATTTTGTCTTGTGATAGAATGCTAGAGGCTGAGGATTTTAGGTAGACCTCATAGAATCATGCTTGTTTAGCAATTGGGTGTCGGCTGAGGCTACGGTAGTGCGTCAACCTGCTTTGTCAGTCCAAGCACCCTTTGCGGGTTTTCACTTGAACAAGGGAAATGGTGCCGTAAAAGACGGTTTTCACCAACTTTCTTTATTTTTGGGCTCTTTTACCTATGACCTAGAGGGCCATGTCCACCCTTTTCATCCGTTTTTCCTCATGGTGCCATTTGGGGTTTTCACCATGCCTAGATTTTTGTTTTCACATAACTCTTTTACTCATAGTTTCGTGACCATGCCCGTCCGTCATTTTTACTCATGGCATTCCCTTGTCTAGGTGTATATGATGCCCCTTTTTTATGAAGGCGTGTTTAGGATCATGTCTTTGAGACCTATGTAAGCCTTTTAACATCATGCGGCTAGGACGTGCACTATATTGTAGGGTCATACAGCTGGACTATAGTGGTGAGTAATGGCAGTCGGTAGAGGCATGGAGTGAGTATGGTGGTGGTTTTAGCTCACTTTGGGAGGATGCCTATGAAAGCTTGAAGATGATGAATGGTGGGTGGAAAATGGTAACCCACTAGCTGACGGGGAGTATGGGTGTCGAGGTGGCTTGCCGTTTTGTGAGCATGGGTGAGACTCATTGAGGAATGATGAAATAGTGGTAGTGAAATGAATGGGTTCAATGGGGAAGCAATGAAGGTGGTGCATGGACACAAATGGGTTGGTTAGGGAACTACGTGCGTAAAAATGCATGTAAAGGGGATGTGCACGTATGTGTGGGGGCGGCTTTAAGGTCATGCCTCCTGGACTCAGGCAATGCAGTTTAATGTCATGCGATCAGGATGTGCACTATGATTTAAGGTCATATAGCTTGGACTGTGGTTATGCAGTTTAAAGTCATGTAACTAGGACCCTGCAGTTTAAGGTCGTGCAACTAGACCTCTGCTATAGTTTAAGGTCATATAGTTTGGACTGTGGCTATGCAGTTTAAAGTCGTACGGCTAGGACTAAGTAGTTTAAGGTCATGCAACTAGACCTCCGCTACAGTTTAAGGTCATATAGTTTAGACTGTGGCTATGTAGTTTAAAGTCATGTGGCTAGGACTAAGGCTATGCAGTTTAAGGTCATGCGGCTAGGACTAAGGCTGTGCAGTTCAAGGTCATGCATCTAAGACCAAGGCTGTGCAGTTTAAGGTCATGCAGCATGGACCAGGCTTGTGCAGTTTAAGGTCATGCAGCACGGACCAAGGCTGTGCAGTTTAAGGTCATGCAGCACAAACCAAGGTTGTGCAGTTTAAGGTCATGCAGCACGGACCATTGTGTGGGTCTCCATGTAGGTGAAGCTGCATGGGGAATATGTCTATGGATAGCAATCTGACTCCCTGGGGATAAAGATAGTTGAGGCTATACACAAGAATAGAGATTTAGATGAAGATGATGGCCCTACAATGAGTGGCTAGCAGAAGTAGACTTCACAGATAATTAAGAGGATAAGTGTGACTCCATGGGGATGATGAGTAATGGTATGCATGTAACTCTGCTAAGCATGACAGGCCAGAGTACAAATGCAACCCCACTGAGGGTAGTTGGTCGTAATAGGGTGTGACTCCTACGAGGGTGTTAGTGTGAAACATACCCACTAGGGATTGAAGGGGTAAGCATGACTCCCTTCTTCTTCTTCTTAATTTCTTTGTGCATACACCTAACTCGACTTGGGATGTCGATGGAATACGCTTAGCAAAGTGTGTGTCCATTTCAAAGTCCAAAGTTATGGGTTTGGGCTATTTGTCGCACCGTGCTTTACAGTTTTAAGGTCTTGTAGCTCGGACCATGGCTATGCAGTTTAAAGTCATTCAACTATGACCATGCAGTTTTAAGGTCATACAACTAGACCTTCGCTACAGTTTAAGGTCATATAGTTTGGACCATGGTTGTGTAGTTTAGGGTCGTGCGGTGTGGACCATAGTAGGTGGGTTGCCATGCAAGTGGTTCTATGAGAAGCGTAACAACAGGGAAAGAACGGGGAAAATATGATTCCACGGGAATGACAGGACGGAGCACAGGTGTAGCCCCACTAGGAATAGTGGTAGAACACGCTTGATAGTAACACGGTCTAGCATATGGGCATGCATGACAAGAGGTGGGGACATGGGCAGTAAAGGTGCATGATGGAAGCTTAAGAGGGCTATGAGTGATGTGACTCAATTGGACAAATGGAGGTCAGGAGAGTCTTGAGGTAATGGTGATGTGTGTAATGAGTGGTGAAAATTCCCTAGTAGGTGTAGGGGTATATGGTTGAGACTGCGGTACGCCTCTTTGAGATATTGCTTTGTAGAGGCGGCAGCATGCCTTGCATGCTTTGCTTTGAAGCCTCACAGTCGAAACTGTGGTACACCACTTTGTGATATGGCATTGTTTTTTGAATGTATTTTTCATCGCCTTGGTCCCTGATAGGAAACGGGTCAATAAAGCTAAAAAAACAGTGGAAATTCTTGACAATCTCATAATGGCCTTAGAATTGGTCAAGATCTTCGTCATCATTTCAAAAGACCGCCTGCCAAGTTTCATCACGATCAAACATGTCTAAGGTAGTGAACACAAATGAACAATTTTAGACAAAATGGTCTCTAGCACCTTGAAATGGACCCTACAATTGGAACTACATTTTTCGGTGTCTCAAATCATTATGGGAGCACCGACATTTGATTTGGCAAGGTTGAAAACCCCTATGGGCCAAGTTTTGGCTTAATTGGATACTCCGGAGCAAAGATATGAGCCAAACATTGAAACAGGAGAGGCTGCACACTATTCTCATGTGGCCTCACTGCACCAAAACACCATTAAAGGTGGCTATTTTTACAGTCATGTGCGGTCACTTTTGGGGCCCGTAACTCACGCATTTCAAGTCAGATCGCTTCCAAATTTGTTGATCGTATTCGACACGCCCCGAGATGTTGTTCGAGCAGGGAGAAAAGCTAGAGAGAAGTTGTCGATCCATGAAGAAGTTGCAGAAAATTCAGTAGTGACACACCTCGCTTGATAGACTAAATCACGATGCTGGCATAAATCGATGCAAAATCAATTTCATTGTGTACGTAAGGTCCAGGGCTATCATTAGTTCGAACCCCGTACATGATGGATGGTCAGATTCCATGCACGAAGCTGACGAAGTAACTGAAATTCTGACCACCAGATTCCAGATTCTGGCCAAAACTCAAAAGTTGTGAAATCTTCGTTTGAGCTTCAAACCACGTTACGTTTGTTGCCACGCGATCGTGACGGCATGCTCAGTGCACTACGATGAAAAAATCATAGAAAAACATTAAGGAATGACCTCACTATCGATCCAAAGTTTCCAAGATTCAAACAAATTTCAAGTCTCGTGATCGTAGCTCAAAAACATGATTCATGGCTCGCAGTTGGTATCAAAATGATCGCCACGTCAAGCCCTAAAAAAAACAATAATATTTCGATTAAATGGGCATCAGAACACCCTCGGGTCAACCATGGAAAATCACGCAAGATCTTGAGCAGCAGTAGGGACTGTTTTGGAATCCTACATATTGTTAGGCAAGGGTAAAACAGTCCTTTTGCACCCATTTTTATAATTTCTTTTCATTCAATTAATTCTTAATTTTTAGTAATTAGGACTTATTTTGATCAATCCAACCATGATTGGGCACAATTCTATATAAACAGGCACTACTTCATTGTAAATAGAACCCTTGGCCTTCAGTTGATTCTTGGAAGATTGAATATAAAATTTGATTCCTTGCTTGAGCCTGTGACTACGTCTTGGAGAGAGAGAGAAAAGAGAGAAGGAAAGGGTCGTTACCTTTCAAGCAGGTAACTTTCTCTCTCCTCCCCTCTCTCTTCTTCTCTCTTTCTCTCTCTTTTATCTCTCTTTTTCTCTTTCTTCTTCTTCTCTTATTCTCTCTCTCTTCTCCCTCTTCTTTCTCCCACTCTCTTCTCTCTCTCTTCTCCCTCTTGTTTCTCCCACTCTCTTCTCTCTCTCTTCTCCCTCTTCTCTCTCTCTTTCTTTCTCTCTCTTCTCTCTCTTTCTCGCTCTTCTCTCTCT
>NW_006499603.1:5391298-5409096 GCF_000471905.2 Amborella trichopoda | reverse complement strand
TCTCTCTCGCTCTTTCTCTCTCTTTTGTCAACTGGTGAGCCCCAAGCCTCAGTTGGTCTTCTCTATCTTCTTCTGTCAAGTAGAGAGGCCCAACGCCGGTTGGTCTTCTCTCTCTCATTCTTTCAACTGGCGAGGTCTAGAGCCGGTTGGTCTTCTCTATTTTCTTCTGTCAACTGGCGAAGCCCAGTGCCTGTTGGTCTTCTCTGTCATCTTTTGTCAACTAGCGAGGCCCAGCGCTGGTTGGTCTACTCGATCTTCTTCTATCAACTGGAGAGACCTAGCGCCGGTTGGTCTTTACTCTTTTCTTCTATCAGTCGGCGAGACCTAGAGCCGGTTGGTCTTCTCTCTCTTCTTCTTTCAGTCGACAAGACCTAACGCTGGTTGGTCTTCGCTCTTTTCTTCTATCAGTCGGTGAGACCTAGCATCTGTTGCTCTTTTCTCTTCTTTTATCAGCCGGTGAGACCTAGCATCGGTTGATCTTCTCTCTCTTCTTCTATCAGTCGATGAGGCCTAACGTCAGTTGGTCTTTTCTATCTTCTTCAGTCAACAGGTGAGACCTAATACCAATTTGCCTCCTCTCTCTTCTTTTATCAGTCGACGAGACCTAGCACCAGCTGGTTTTCCCTCACTTCTTCTAATAGTTGGCGAGACTTAGCGCTAGTTGATTTTCTTCCTCTCTTCTCGTCTGACACAGTCGGTGAAGCTTAGCGCCGACTACTTCCTCTCTCTTCCATCTCCTAAAACAGTCGGCAATGTCTAGCACCGACGACATCTCCTCTTCCTTCTCCTCCCTCCTCTCTTCCTTCTTCTCTCTCCTTCTGTCCATTCCCTTCTTCTCTTTAACCATTCCTCTACTAATCTTTCGTTCAACCAAGACCCCTTGTCTAGCTTGTAAGTCTTAACTTGGACCAGTGTGAGGAGGGACATGAAGGTCCCTCACTCCCCATCTCTTCGCTCTGGTGGAAACTCCACCAAGGCACCTTGCATGGGCAGCACTTATGTGGCCCCACATAGCATGCGCCCAGCCACTGGTAAGTCAATTGCCGATCGTGTTTCTGAGGTACGCCGGAAGGCTGCCCAGTCCCTTTCTGCAAAAGACAAACACGCAGCCATTGCTTCTGCGAGTCACCATAAGGCTACCCCCCACACTCTTACACCATTGGTCTCTATCCTTAGAGGCTCAACACATCGAGGTGGAAACCCGGTCTACACTCGTCACACACACCACAAGGTTTTTGGGTCACACCTCAGGGCAACCCTTCTGTTGCCTCGAGACCATGTTCAAGACCGAACCTTCCAAGGCCAGTTCCTCCAGACGCCACTCTTGTGCATCTCACTGCTCGAGGCAACGCCATTAGTACGCCAACTCGAGTACACAGGAGACGACCTTCTCGTCCTCCTCCTATGCACACACAAGTGCATCCTGTAAGGAGCAAGCCTACACCAGTTGTCCTACATACACCTGCTCGTAGCTCTTGGCCTCCTATGGCCAGATCACTTGTACGAGCCCGGGTTGACCCTTAAGTCTCCCGTAATCCTTCTTCAAGGGACGTGCACACGCACCATCTCAGACGTCCCCTCGTCCTTGACTCAGGCCTCCTCATGAGTCGACCCTGCTCTTGCTTGCTCCTCCTTCATCGAGCAAGCACCTTCAGCCTTGGTACTAGAAGGCTTTCCCCAATAGTACCATCCTGAACCAGCCCCAACACTTTGGTCATGTCTTTGGAGCTCATAAGAGAACTCGGGGCATGGACCTCACAGAAGATCAAGTCCTTCATCCTCCCAGGCCCAAGATGACTCTAGTTCCTAGCCCTCATCCATTGCCGCACCTGATGGAGACAACACTCTCATGTGCAGGAAGAGTTGACCAGCTGCAACCTAGATCGCAGTTTTGACATGAGGTCCATCAAAACCTCGAGGCTAAACATGATAGAGGTCTGCGAATTTTAACTAGGAAGGTGACCTAGGCATTCAAAACAACCAATTTTGACGATCCTCTTCACTTGAATCCCGTCTACCCCCTTCAGACGATGAAGCCTAAAAAAGAGCTCAATGAGCCCTATACTATGGTTACTGTTGCAGAAGAAGACTTAGCCACTCAACAGCCACGGTCCCAAGATCGTCATGAACTGGCTCCTCAGCCACGTTCCCAAGACCGTCGAGAACCAGTCCAAACATGATCTGCTTACAAAAGTCGATTTTAGTCAGGGCAAGCTGATCCCTTACTGACTGACCTATCATGTACGACCTGTCAAGCTTGCAAACCCTCTGTTGCCACTAACAACAACCCCCATAATGAAACGGTCAGTGTAATGGTCGTAAGGGAGCCCAGCGATGCGAAGGAGATCACATGAACAAGTTTGAGGACATGGTGCACAAGATGATGGAGAAGATTGATCGTATTCACGTGGCACGTCAGTTGGCTAACCATGAGGCTAATTCCCATCACTCTGATGGTGTACCTCCATGGTAGCCTCCTTCGTCTACCTCACAGGAAAAGTCTTTCTCTCATCCGGTTTCTTAGTGAGATATTGACACTATGGTCACCCATAGCTTAAAGAACAGACAAATTCCAGGCATACAGGGTGCGACGCCTTATCAAGGACCACATCTTTCCTATATTGATCAGGTCCCGTTCCTCTCAGAAAGGGAAGTTTCCTCTATTCAGCGAAACCACCTTCCCAAACCAGCATATCACCCACTTCCAGGTAGCATGTTAAGAAATAGTAGCTGACGAGAGACTTCTTCTCCGCCAGTTTGTTGAGACCCTTGATGACCCAACATTCCAATGGTATGCCCGACTTCCTCCAAACTCGGTGCATACATGGGAGGAGATGGAGAAAATGTTCTATCAACGCTTCTATGAGGTCGAGAGAGAAGTTCAAATCATCGAGCTTCTCACCTTGACTCAAGCCCCTAATGAGTCCGTAAATCAATTCATATCAAGATGGAGGAACTTGGCTTCCCACCATCCTAATCCTATGCTTGAGAAGGAAGCAGTCCAAACTTGAGTGTAGAACATGTGACTTGAAATCGCTCTACATGTCGAGGCCTCTAATCTGACCTCCATAATAGAGTTGATCTCTAAATAAGTTTGCATAGAAAGTTTGTCACGCCATCATGGTGGGGCACGGCAACCACCTACAAGTTCAACGAACAACCAGGGCAATGGTTGCTCTCGGAATAACATACAGCGCAGCCAATGGAAAGGGGAAATTAGTGCAGCCATTATGATCACTGATTCAAAGAAGGCTACCTCCCAAAATTTGGACCTCTCTAAAGACGTAAGCATGAAGAAGGTATTACCCCAGACTGGCAAGCAACAACAGTAGTACAATCGGTTACTTCCACCAGCCACTTTGTTCGGAGTGATTATTTCACTAGGCATAGGAATAAGGTTTATCCGTTCGAGAAGGAATGGATCCTTGTGTTGTTCCTATTATTATTGGAGCAGAATATGATCCAGCTTCCAGAAGCTAGGTTCCCTGAGCAATTTGGCCTTGACACTCTGACAAATTATTGTGCCTACCATCAGAGGATCAATCATCCCACAGATGACTACTACACGTTGAAGGATATCATTGAGGCCCTGATTCTAGAAGGTCAGATAAGCTTGAAGATTTAAAGAAGGCCTTCGGGGCAGCTGAGGCCTCCCATGCCGTAACCATTCAAGAGGAGGACGAAATGCTGAGTATCCTCTACACCCTCTTCATTATAATGCTTCAGGAAGGCATAATCACACTAAAGCAGGCAAGGCAACCCCTTCGACTTGTTAAGGGGATTGAAGATTGTTGATGTCCATACCATCAAATAAGAGGTCATTACTTGCCATAATGCACAACTTTCCTTGACATATACTTTGAAGTATCAATAATTTAAAAACCTCCCCGTAAGTGATCCCCAAATCACTTCCTCGAGGTAAGAAGATCTCACAAGGCAGGACCTTTCGATCAATGACTCAGACTCTGCAGAATCCTCGACTTCCCAACCACGGATGATCTACCATGGCCGAAACAGACTCAAGTCTTTGAGGTGAGAAGCGGTTCGCCAAGTCGGTGCTAATCGTGAACCCAGTGAGACAAATCAAATAGCACCTTAACAAAACAAAAAAAGATGGGCATCAAGGGTTGCTTGCTGAAGAAACAAGATAGCTCAACCCACAATTGAGCAAGAATTTCTTAGACCCCTTCCTTTGTTGACTTCATCCCCAACACGATCCTTTTTCATCCTTCATCCTGTCAAGAAGATTTCCCCGTGCCATCTTCCACTCAGTAAACGTCCGATGAGGGTGACGATGTTAAAAGCACTCCCCAGCAGTCTAAGCAAGAGAAAGACCTAAAAGATCCCCTGCAACTTTCCAATCCTGGCAATGACCTAAAAAGCTGCTCAGATCGGTTTGATGAGGGGAATGACCTTAAAAGTCCCCCACTTTCTAACCCTTCTACACCTTCTTCTCCTGCTTCTCATTGTCTTTCTCCTATGTCTTCTTCAGGTATGACCTTGATGTGCCTAGACTTCAAGGCTCTTGATCAAGAATTCGAAGGAATCAATATAAGCAGGACGGAGCAGAAGCAATTGAGAAAGACCCTAGCACAGGTGGCAGGATTCCCAATAGTTGTTGATGCCTTGGCAGCTAAAGCTAAGGCTACCACAAAGAAGTTGAAGCCAAATAAACCCCAGTGGCCCCCTGAGCCTAACTTTGAGCAAAGATTGAGAGAGTCAAGGGAGCAAAGTTTCTACTCTCAGGAAACTTGCAACATGACACAAGTCTGTGAAGCACCAACCCGTGTGGACCAAACACTGTAGATAGCTTCTCAAAGGCCGAGTGATTCGCATTGACATACTTCTTGCACTACAATCATCGAATCCCATATTTCTTGTGTTCTCCAAGACAAACTCCTGCAGTCCGAGAAACAACCCTTGTTTATGGAAGACCTTCCCTTCCTCAAACAGGGAAAGATGCAGAAATTATAATCCACTCTGAGCTTTCATCAGAGGCAGAGATGTTAGGATCAAGGGTCTCTGCATTTGAGGTCAATCACAAGATCACTGAAAATAATGATGAAGAGTTGCAAGAGACACCAGACGAATTTGAAGAAGGTGGCCTAGCCACAACTGACGAATTAGAAGAAAAAATATTGGAGATGAAGCGGACCCCACCCATCTTCATTTCAGCAAGAATGTCTCTAAACGAGAATAGGGAGTTCGTTGCATTCTTGAAAACGAACCGGGACGTCTTTGCTTGGCATTACCATGAGAAGCCCGGTTTAGACCCTCAAGTCACTGTTCACCGTCTCGACATTGATCTGACTGTCAAACTTGTCAACAGAAATCAAGAAGTTTCAGGCCTGATCTTGAAATACAGATAGATACTAAGATAACAAAACTTAGACAAGCAGGTTTCATCTGTGAAGTCAAGTACCCAAAATGGCTAGCAAATGTCGTTCGGGTCAAGAAGAAGAATTGTCAAATCAGGGTCTTTATTGACTTTCGTGATTTGAATATCGCTTGTCCCAAGGATGACTTCTCGTTGCCATTCAGCGAGATGCTTATCGACTCCACAACTCATTTTCAAATCTTTTCCTTCATGGATGGATACTCCAGGTATAATTAGATAAGTATGGCGCCTGAAGATGAAGAGGCCACACCATTCTTAACTTCGAAAGGGGTCTTATGTTACACAATGATGCCTTTTGGATTAAAGAATGCCGACACCACATACCAGAGAGCAATGATGACCATTTTCTGAGACATGATGCACAAAGAGGTGGAGTGTAATGTCAATGACCTAGTAGTAGAATCAAAAGAGAAGGACACTCATATGAGAGATCTTGAAAAGGTCTTCAAGCGCTTGCGTCTCCATCAGCTAAAAATGAACCCACTGAAATGCGCTTTTGGTGTGCGTTCGGGAAAATTCTTGGGGTTCATCGTCAGACATCGAGGGTTTGAAGTTGAGCAAGTTAAGATCAAGGAAATCCAAGAAATGCTGTCACCGAGTTTACTTCAAGAACTGCACTCCCTCCAAGGGCAACTGGTATACATTCACAGGTTCATCTCGAACCTCTCAGGTCGTTGTAAACCCTTTATACACCTGCTAAAGAAAGATACCCCATTCATTTGGGATGAAGCATGTCAAGCAACCCTTGATGACATCAAGCATTATTTACTCAATCCTCTAGTACTCTCGACACCAGTGTTGGGAAGACCCCTCATTTTATATGGGACTGCTTTGGATGAGTCCCTCGGAGAATTGTTGGCACAAAGAATGAAGAAGGAAAGGAAACCATTTTATATTATCTTAGTCGCAGGATGCAAGGGGGCGAGAAGAGTTATCCCCCTATTGAGAAGATGTGTCTAGCCCAGATCTTCGCAGTACAAAAACTCGGTCATGAAGTGAAACTTATATCAAAAGTTGATCCTGTAAAGTCTCTCATGACATGCCCATTCTTGTCGGGACGCCTAGCTAAGTGTGCACTATTGCTGATGAAGTTCGACATCATGTATGTCCCACAGAAGGCTATCAAGGGCCAGGCCTTAGCTATCTTTCTCGCGGCACATTCTGTACCGATAGAATCTCATTTATCAAGCGAGCTCCCTGATGAAGAAGTATTATGTGCTGACCTTATTCATATGTGGGAGTTATACATCGAGGGAGCTTTCCAATCAAATGGAGGAGGTACCAGAGTAGTATTCCTGACGCCCAGAGGTATTGCCACTTTCTTTCTCTCTCGCTCAAGCTGGTTCTCATAATGAGGCAGAATATCATGCCCTTATAATCGGACTCGAGATAGCCTTTGATCTCGACTTGGAGCAGCTTAAGATCTATGGCGACTCTAAGTTGGTTATCTGGCAACTCAAAGGGATCTATGATGTGAGAAAAGATATCCTCAAGCCTTGTCACGATACCGTAAAGTCATATATAGCCCAGTTTGAAGACGCATCCCTAAGTCACATCCCCAGGAGGCTAAATTCATGGGCCATTGTACTCGCAAAGCTCAACGCTACAATTCAGTTGTCCTCATCAGTGCTCATGCTTGTTTGGGTGGCAGAATGGAGACACATCGAACTAAGAACCGATGTCGATGCAGATGACGAGAGAAATATCTTCCCAGAGTGTCCCCCTTACTCATTTGGAGCACTTTTATGGGCCAAAAAAGTAATCAAAACTAAACAAGCAATAACACATAGTCAAGGTGCTAAGGGTCAAAATCAGGGACCAGAATTCTTTGACCCAATATGCGCAGAAACTGAGCAGGTAGAAGATTGGAGAGAGCCCATCACCAGTTTCCTAAAACATGGCAAGCTCCCAAAAGATCGTTTTGAATGGAATAGCATATGTCAAATGTCCACCAAGTATACCCTCCTCGATTCAAACGGTCATTTGATGATATTCTTCTTAGTTGGGTCGATATCCAAGGAGCAAGTAAGGTGTTAGAAGAAGTCAACTCAGGGATCTGTGGACTACACTAGTCCGATCCCAAGCTCTATGAACGAATACGCAAGTTGGGATACTATTGGCCTTTCATGATAGCCGATTCCTTAAGCTATGGCAAAAGTGCCAAGTATTTCAAATACAGTCCAGCCTAGTTCACCAGCCTCCAGAGCCCTTACACCCTATGGTTGCATCATGCCCCATCTCACAATGGGGTATGGACATCGTAGGGCCTATTGACCGTCCTTCCACAATGAGCCATGTTTTTATTCTAGCTGCAACAGATTATCTAGTGGGCTAAAGCATTCCCCCTTAAGCAAGTTCCTGGGACATTGGTGGCCTACTTCATTCGACATCATTTCATATACAGCTTCGAAATGCCCGACCGGATAATATCTGACAACGGCCCTTAGTTTAGGAGTCATCACATTGATCTCTTAGTTAACCAGTTTAGTTTCAAATGAAGGTACTCGACTATGTACCACCCTCGGGCGAATGGATTAGCTGAGGCTTTCCATAAGACTCTGTGCAATGTTCTAAGAAAGTCGATTTCAAAAACAAGGAAGAACTGACATGAGAAGCTTCCTGAAGCACTGTGGGCTTATCGTACCACTAAATCAAATTCTACTGATTCCACTCCTTATTCTCTGGTCTATGGGGCTAAAGCAGTTTTACCTCTCTAAGTATAAATCCCTTCACTCCGAGTCGCTATTCACCAAGGAATAACTGAAGATGAGATAGTCAAGCTCTGTTATCAAGAATTGGATGCACTCGACGGAAAAAGGTTAGAAGCTCAACAGAACCTTGAACTCAACCAAGGGAGGAAGAAGAGGGCTTTTGACAAGTCTGTCAAGATACGCTCATTCACTCATGGTGATCTAGTCTTAGTTGTCAAGAGGCCTATTGGCATGCACAGCCGGCGCAAAGGGAAGTTTGAGCCTAAGTGGGAAGGTCCCTTTACAGTAAAAAAGGTGTCACCCAACGGAGCCTACATATTAGCACATCTTGATGGGGAAGAGGTAATGCCCCCAATCAACGGGCGATACCTAAAGAAGTATTATCAATGATGTATATTCAAAAGAAAGGGAGTCAATGTGAAAACAAGCTAGATAGTCCAAACAAAATGCTAACTCTTTTCACTTAATACAAGTTTCTCTTTCTGTTAGTGTTACGTTTGAGAGAGAGTGAGGTGAGAGAAACTTTTGACCGGTACCCCTAAGGTTGAGGTAAACCTTCTTCCTCTCCTTTTTCTTTTATTCTTCTCTCTCTCTTCTTCCCTCTCTTCTCCCTCTTCTTCGTTTGCGTTTCTAGTAGAGATTGTGGATGGCAGTGGCAGTGTCGTGCATGCCTCTCCCTTGATCTCATGGGTTGGGCATGGCGATGGCAGTGCCATGGACGACTCCCCCTCCCCTTCTATTCATCTTTCTGTTTCTTCCAGTGAAGTCTATAGATGGCACTGCCTACCGCGGCCCACAGATGTAGCTGTGACGTCTCGCCTAAGAACCCAAACGATGAAGTTTGTTGTCGCCTGCAGGGGTCTTCCTCCACTGCACGTCTAGCAAAGATGATGATACCTATTTCCACTTGCTAGAGGTTCTGGCGACACCCATCGCTATTCATGAGCTTCCTTCGTAAGATCAGTGCCCATCGTCGTTATCCCTGCATCCCACTCCTCTCACCGTGCAACTTAGGAGAAACCATCATCGTGTGCCTCGTCAGGAGTCAGCACCGTCCTTAAGGGATGTGTCGTCTCCTCGCATTGTCAACGACGATTCCTATTGAAGTCTGGATTTCCCCTTCTCTTTGTCATCTCATTCTTTCCTCTCACGTCTTTCTCCTCTCACTTGACTGAGGGTAGACCTAGCCTATCATTGACTCGCTGACCTCAGTTTCGAGTAGTATTGCCGCCGTGCTGGTCCTGAGAACCATGCTCGTCCTGCTACCAATACGAGTTGATAATTTCTGGTTGTCATGCTAGTCGCATCCCTATGTCAAGCTCTCTTCTCTTTTTCATCTTTCACCGAACCTTACACTTCATCGCCTTCTGATATGAATGTGCATTGCCTTAAGACAAGTGGTTAGGTGCCTCGATCTTGCCCTCCAGATCCTTTGAGGATCGGGCGACACACGTCTCAGGTTTCGAGGGAAGACTCGAGACGTTTTTGAGATCGCTCTCTCGGAAATATTGTTTGAGAACCGAGGCAAGTGTTACCAATCGGTGAGATAGGAATTTAAGGTGGGTTCAAGACTTACCCAGGTCGGCTCGTGTGGGCATCCTCTTAAATCACAAAGAAAGCCCCCCAGTAATAAAACTGGTTTGGAATCTCCTTCCTTGGCTTGTATTCTTCTGTTTTCTACAATCACACACATATGGCAAAGGTTGTAAGATAGGTGGGTCAGACCTCACCCTTTTCCTCTTCGATGAACGTACACAAGCATGCGCATTCAAAAAGAAGAAGAGAAAAATACGGGATGAAAGACAGGGGAGAGAAGAATTTCACTGAGCAGGATGATCAAAGCGGTCACTAAGCTAGTGAATAATTGGCCTGACGTGGTAGCAAAGCCTGCTCGATAACTAAGACCGGCTCACAGGATTACTACTAGATGTCATTACTAGTACCGACTAGCTAGGCACAATGGTTAGTCTGTCATGGTAATAAACCGAGCCAAGTAATCTTGGCATGACAACATTACTACTAAACGATAAGACTACCTTGAGAGGCTAACCTCAATCCCTCTTAGTCGAATGAAAGAATAACAAAATGATGATTATGAGGAAAGAACAATAAATGAAATAAGAGAAGAAGGGAGCAGAAGGAAGGAGGGAGAAAAAAGGAAGAGAAGAATATGAAAGGTGAGAGAATAAAAGAGAGAGAGGGAAGGAAGATGCAGTCAACGCTAGGCGTTGCCGACTGTGTTAGAAGGAAGAGAGAAAGAATGCAGTTGGTGTTCGGCTTAACCGATTGTGTTATACAGAGGAGAAGAGAGAGAAGACGCAGCCCGCACTAGGCTTCGTCGACTATAATAGAAGTAGAGAGAGAAAACACAGTCGGTACTAGGTTTCATCGATTGTGTCAAAAGAAGAGAGAGAAGATGCAGTTGGAACTAGGCTTCGTCGACTGTACCAGAAGAGAAGAAAGGGAGAGACCCAACTGGCGCTAAGCTTACGTCTGTCGTGATGGAAGAGGAGCAAGAGAGAGATCGAGCCGACGCTAGGCTTCACCGACTGTGACGGAAGAGAAGAAAGAGAGAAACCTAGCCGATGCTAGGCTTCACCGGTTGTGATGAAAGAAAAGGAAGAGAGGAAATCGAACTGACATTAAGCTTAATCGACAGTTATAGAAGAGAGAGAGAGAAAAATCAAGCCGACGCTAAGCTTTGCTGACTGCAACAGAAGAGAAGGAGAAAGAGAAATCGAGCCGGTGCTAGGCTACATTGACTGCAACAGAAGAGAAGGAGAAAGAGAAATCCAGCCAATGCGAAGGGTCACCGACTGTAACAAAAGAGAAGGAGAGAGTAATCCAGTTGGCGCTAAGCTTCACCGACTGTAACATAAGATAAGGAGAGAGAAATCCAGCCGGCACTAAGCTTCACCGACTGCATTAAACGAAGAAAGGAAGGAGATAGAGATGAGAAGAAGAGAGAGAAAGAGATAGAGACGAGAATAAGAGAGAGAAAGAGAGAGATGAGAATAAGAGAGAGAAAATATATAAATGAGAGATAGGAGAGAGAAATAGATAGAGATGAGAAAGAGGGGAGGAGAGAGAAAGAGATAGAGATGAGAAAGAGGGGAGGAGAGAGAAAGAGATAGAGATGAGAAGAAGAGAGATAGAGATAGAGATGAGAAAGAGGGGAGGAGAGAGAAAGAGATTGAGACGAGAAAGAGGGGAGGAGGGAGAAAGTGATAGAGATGAGATAGAGGGAAGGAGAGAGAAAGAGAGAGACGAGAAAGAGGGTAGGAGAGGGAAAGAGGGAAGGAGAGAGAAAGAGGGAAGGAGAGAGAAAGAAGGGAGGAGAGAGAAAATTACCTGCCTGAAGGGTGTCGACCCCTTTCTTCTCTCTCCTCTCTCTCTCTCTCTCCAAGATGTACCCACAAGCTTAAGAAAAATTCAGAATTTTATTGATTGATCCAAGAAGAATGAATCCATCCTTTGTACAGTGAGGCATTACTTGTTTATATAGAATTTAGCTAAAACGTGGGTGTACGCCCAATAACTACCTAGAAATGAAGATAATTACAAATTAATTGAATGCAAAGAAATTCAAAAAATGGGCTCAAAAGGACTGTTTTACCCTTACTAAAATGTGTGAAATTCAAGAACAATCCCTGCTGCTGCCCGAGAACTTGAGTGATCTTTCGTGAATGACCCGGGGTCATTCTGAAGCCTGGTTTGATCAAAACATTATTTTTTTCTAGTAGGGCTCAGCATGGCGATCATTTTGATACCAACTTCGAGCCATGAATCATGTTTTTGAGTCATGAGCATGAGACTTGAATTTTGGATGAATCTTGCAAACTTTGGATCTATTGTGTGCTCTTTCCTTGATGTTTCTTCATGACTTCTTCATTGAATCACACTGAGCATGCTATCACGATCACGTTGCAATAAATGTAACTTGATTTCGTGTTCTGATGAAGATTTTGTCATCATGAGTTTTGACTGAAATCTTGAAATTCGATAGCCGAAATTTATAACAGTTTTGATGCCTTTGTGTGTGAAATCCAACCGTTCATTGTATGCGAGATTTAGACAAGAGATAGCCTCGAACCTCACGCACATAATACGATTGGTTTCGTGCCGATCGAGTTTGCAAGCGTCGTGATCTGGCTGCTCAAACGAGGTGTGCTATTGCTAAATTTTTTGCAACTTCCTTCATGGATCAGCCACTTTCATCTAGTTTTTCTCTTTGCTCGGGCGTCATCATGGGGCGTACCACATATCGAATTGCTCACCTTGATGAAACAAACACGCTCACCAAATTTGGGAGTGATCCGTGATTGCTTGTGACTATAAAAACAACCACTTTTGATGGTGTTTTAATGCAGAGTGGCCACATGGGAATAGTGTGCGGCCTATCCCTTTTCATATTTTACCCATAGCTTTGTTTTGGAGTGCCCGATTAAGTCGAAAGTTTTTACACCATGTCGAATCTCAAGACGGTAGTCCCGCAGTTGTTTTACACACAAAATGTATGACTCTAGTTACAAGGTCCATTTCAAGGTGCTATAGACCGATTTTGTTGAAATGTTTTTTTGTGTTCACTACCTTAGACATATTTGATCATGATGCAACATGGCAGGTGGTCTCTTGAAGTGCTGATGGAGATCTTGACCAATTCTGGGGCCATTATGAGACTATCAAGAATTTCCACTGTTTTGTAGGCTTTATTGACCTATTTCTTATCAGGGACTAGGTGCTGAAAATATATGTTCAAACAGCTTGCCCCACCGAATGTTGTGCTTCAAGGGAAGCAAGAAGGACAACCATTCAAAAAATTTCCTTCAGCTTTTACTTTTTTTCTTCCTAGCCTCAGGACCACGTGAACGTCGAGGAGATTCACGTAACGGTGTAACTAAGATGCTTCGATGTAGGGATGCATTGTTCGCGGGTCCGTCTGTTGAGACTTTAGGGGGAGAATAGACTGTTTTTAGGGATCTTGTCGAAGTCCTTACCTTGGTGCAGATTGTTTGTGATTATGAAGTTGAGGATTTTGTATGGACCTTGTCAATCAAAATCAAGCCCGAGTGGCAATTGAGAGCCATGTCGAAGGGCATTGTTCTCATTTGGTTTGGGTTAGTTTGTTTGCTTTTGGTCGGTGCTATCTGCTGCTACACCAGGTTTGCTTTTGAGAATCAGAGTACCGCTGTGGGTCTCGTCTACGGGGTCTAGTCGAGGGCAGTTTTATTAGCCGATCCCAAAGGTCTGAGCCTGCTGGTTAAGCAAGCTGAAGTCTCTGACAGGTTTCACCCTGGCTTTTTTAGTTCCTTGCTATTGTAGTGTTTGTTTCTAGAGTGTGTTTGTGACCTCATGGGAATAATGTTCTTCCTCATGAGACTTGTCTTGCCGTCTTGGCGAGTCTTCCGTCCTTCGAGTCTTTTTGTAGTTGGACTCATGCTATCGGAATGTTTTCCTTGAAGCTCGTATTTTTTTATTCCTGGCATTTTGTTACCTAGGATTTTTTTTTTTTTTTTGAGTGAGAGCTGAAGAAACCTATTGAGGCGAGTGCTGCATCAACCTGCATCCACCCTTTTCATCCATTTTTACTCACGATGCCCTTTCGGGATTTCATCATGCCCGGTTTTTATTCACGGAACTCTTTTACTCATGGTTATGTGATCTGGCCCATCCGTCATATTTACTCATAACATTCCCTTGTTAAGGTATCCACCATGCCTGTTATTTCATCATTCTTTTTTGTAAAGGCATGTTTAAGGTCATGCCTCCGGGACCTATACGAAATAATTTAACGTCATGCGACCAGGACGTGCACTATGGTTTAAGTTCATACAGCTGGACTGTGGTGGTGATGAATGGTAGTCTGTGGAGGCCATGGAGTGAGTATGGTGGTGGTTTGACTCACTTGGAGAAAAGGCATTAGGTTACCTATGAAAGATGGATGATGTATGAATGGAATGTGAGTGGACGAAGGTGACTCACTAACTTACAATGAGTATGGATGGTGTGATGGTTCACCATTTTGTGAGCGTGGGTGAGATTCATTGGGGAATGATGTAGGATGATGAAAGGAATGAACTCACTGGCGAGATGGTGAAGGTGATGCATGCACACGAAAAAGTCGGTTAGGCAAAATGTGCTTGAAGATGCACGTAAAAGTTGTGTGCGTGCATGTGGTGGCAAGTTTTAAAGGTCATGCCTCCGAAACCTGTGCAAAATAGTTTAACATCATGCGGCCAGGACGTGCACTATGATTTAAGGTCATACAGCTGAACTGTTGTTATGTAGTTTAGAGTCATACAACTTGGACCATGCAGTTTAAGGTCGTGCAACTAGACCTCCACTACAGTTTAAGTTCATACAGTTGAGACCGTGGTGCTGTTTCCTTTAACATCATGCAGCTAGGACGTGCACTATTATTTAAGGTCATACAACTGAACCGTGGTTATGCAGTTTAAAGTCATGCAACTAGGACTGTGCAGTTTAAGGTCGTGCAACTAGACCTCCGCTACAGTTTAATATCACATAGTTTGGACCATCGTACTAAGCCTTTTAACGTCATGCGACTAGAACATGTTTTATTGTTTAAATTCATGCAGCTTTGACCATGGCTAGGACCATGCAGTACCGAGGCTGTGCATTTTACGTACAGCACGGACCGAGGCTAGGCCACCATGTAGGTGGAGCTACATGGGGAATAGGTATGTGGATGGCAATCCGACTCCCTGGGGATAAAATGGTTAAGATCATTCAAAAATTGAGGGCTCAAATGGAAATGGTGAATTGATGAAGAATGGCTAACAAAAGCGCACTTCATCAGGGCTTAGGGGGGCAAGTGTGGTGCCCTAGGTTGAAAGATGAGACTCTATGGAGAATTGTATTATGACAGGTAAACGATTCCCTAGGGATAAGATAACTTGGTGTGAAACAAACCCACCAGGAGTTGAAGAGGTAAGAATGACCCTAACTCCACTGAGGATAATGGACTATAGTATGGGCGTGATTTCTATGGAGATGAGGGATAGTGGCCTGCTCCTGACTCCATTGGGGATGATAGGTCACAGCTTGGGTGCAACAGCCTGGGTACAACTCCACTGGGGATGACAGGACACACAAGGCTTCAACTGAAAATAGGCCACAATAGACGCCTTCAAATACTGCCGACGTCAGGGGTAGCAATAATTGTTTCTTGTGAGTGTTCAACCGGTACTGAGTTCTAAAAAACACAACCAGCGTTGGGTTGTTAAAACTCAGTTGGCACTGTGAACGAGCCATGACATTGTTTGAACACATCCGACTATAAGTAAACCAGCAGTATGGTCGTTTGAAATTCACCCAGTGCTAAGTCGACCGGCACTTGGGTTGTTCGGAATTCACCCGGCACCAAGTCAACTGGTGCCAGGGTTGCTTGAAATTCACCCAGTGCCAAGTCACTTCATCCGAGTAGCCGGCGTTGGGCATGGATTGATACTTGATTCATGACCCGAACCTGACCTGTTCCTATCCATTTGTTGGAATTTTATAGGTGGCGATGAATGTTGACTCCGGGCCTTAGGTCAAAGCCCATCCTAGCTCATCGTCTTTTGGCTTCCCTTGGATGCGATTAGGATTCCCAATTTGTTAAGGGTGCTCGAGGGTATTGCAGGCTACATAAGGGGGCTAAGACCCCATTTTCCTCACTTTTTCACCAAAGGTAAAGGGTGCCCGATAGAAGTTCCGGCAAGTAGCAAGGGAGATTCCATCAAGAGGTCAAGTGTTTCGGGGAAACCTTTCAGGGAAGGTTTCAGTAAGCAACGATTTTCTGGCAAGTAAGACTCTGCCGAGGATTTGCAGGAGTTTTCTGGTTAGCACAGGGGACTTTCTGAGAAACAGAAGAACTCTGACATAGGTATTTTGAAGGTGGAAGAGGCAGGAAGCGCAGTGGTAGGTACTTTCGCAGGTCTTGGGAGTTTTTCGAGGAGCTTTAAGGGGTTTCCAGGGGGCTGTAGTGATTTTTCAAAAAACACGGTAGAGGAAAATCTCTAAGTAAGTTTTTCCAGTGTTGTGATTTTGCAGAGGTTTTGGTGACTTCTCAGCCAAAAACGCAGGCAGGGGAAGTCTTTCAATGGGTTTTTTTGCCCATGTAGAAGAAGTTCCAGTGGGAAACCGAAGGGACAAATTGGTTGTAGGGAAGTTGAACAGTCATGGGAGGTGAACTGTCATAGAGAAGGCATAGGGTTGCAAGAGATGTGGTGGCAGTTGGCCTTCGCTAGTGTGTCAAGCGGCGCTGAAGGACGTGGCGACGATTGTCAGTCGACACAACTGAGTTCGAGGTGTGACACGTGAGAGATCCAATTACAGCCGATGTTGGCCTTTGGAGGACACAACCACCATTGGGCCTTGACATTCTCAACCGGTGCTGAGTGTTGACAAACTCAGCTCTAGCCATTAGCACGCAACCGCCGCTGAATGTCATCAGACTCAGCCGGTGCTAGCCATTGGCATGCAACCGGCGCTGATGGTTTCGAAGCGTAACTGACGTTGATCCTCAAGAAAGGCAACCGACGTTAGGAGTTCAACTAGCATTAGCCTTTGGAAGACACAGCCGGCGTTGACTTCAGACGATGCTCATCAGCAGTGTGCTCTGTCATGATGCAGAAAGTAATTCTCGCATGTGGCAGTAAGTCACGTGCGGGATTTGCGATGTTCAGCGATGAGCTATGCATGACAATGTTCATGGGTCAGGAAAAAGTGGTGAATGATGGTAAGGCATGGCTTGTAATACCTGTTGGAAGCCAAATCCTCTAGCACAATAGTGAGGTCGATGTTTTTCTGTGGAAGGGCATCCACTGTGAACAGGGTATGCTTTCAATCATAGGAAAGTTCCTTATCAGGTCTAGCCCTCTTTGTACGTTTGAACACACATTGTATGTTTGATGTATAGGTCAGGTGAGATATCTGACTTGTATGTTTGATATACACGTCAGATGGACTGAAGCTAACTTCTTGGAGTGGCTTCACTTCGTCTCCTGGCCTGTAACCATCCTCTTGCTTGTCAGATGAATTGAAGCTAGCTCTCCAAGTGGTTTCAGTTCTTCTTCATGAGGAGGGATTTTTCTTTAGTCCCATAACCGTCCTCTTATCCTCCGATTCAAGAATGAAACTATAGATTTTGGTTTGTAACCATCCTCTTATCCTCAGGTGCAAAAAACTTGTAACCTCCCTAGTAATGGGCTTCTTTTGCTTGTAACTCGTAACTCGTTTTTGTTGCAATAAAAAGAGTTAGAATTTGCTTGGACTGTCATGCTTATTTTCGCGTCGAGCCTCTTTTTCTTGAATATGCATTATAGGTAGTAGTTCTTTAAGTATCATCCATTGATAGGGGGCATTGCTTCTCCTCCTTTAGGATGTGCCAGTATGTAGGCTCCGTTGGGCGAGACCTTTTTGACTACAAAGGGACCTTCCCACTTAGGCTCAAACTTCCCTTTACGCCAGCCATGCATAATAATAGTCCTCTTAATAGCTAAGACTAGATCGCCATGGGTGAATAAGCGGATCTTGACAGACTTGTTAAAAGCCCTCTTCATTCTCCCTTGGTTGAGTTCAAGGTTTTGCTGAGCCTCTAGCCTCTTTCCATCGAGTGCATCCAATTCTTGATACCAGAGCTTGACTCTCTCATCTTCGGTTATTCCTTGCTGAAAAATGACTCT
>NW_006499603.1:5368288-5391278 GCF_000471905.2 Amborella trichopoda | reverse complement strand
TAGTGCTTCAGGAAGCTTCTCATGTCAGTTCTTCCTTTCTTTCTATACTGATTTTCTTAAAACGTTGCACAGAGTTTTATTGAAAGCCTCAGCTAATCCATTCACCTGAGGATGGTACATAGTCGAGTACCTCCATTCGCAACTGAACTGGTTAACTAAGCGATTGATGTGATGAGTCCTAAATTGAGGATCGTTATCAGATATAATCCGATCGGGCACTCCGAAGCGATATATGATATGATGTAAAATGAAGTAGGCAACTGTTGTCCCAGGAACCTGCTTAAGGGTGACCGCTTCAACCCACTTAGAGAAATAATATGTTGAAGCTAGGATAAAAACATGGCTCATTGAGGAAGGAGGGTCAATAGGCCCTACGATGTCCATACCCCATTGTGAGAAGGGCCATGATGCAACCGTAGGGTGTAAGGGCTCTAGAAGCTAGTGAACCAGGCTGGAGTGTATTTGGCATACTTGGCACTTTTTAGCATACCTAAAGGAATCAAAGATCATAGAAGGCCAAAAGTATCCCAACCTGGGGCATTCGTTCATAGAGCTTAGATCCAAGCTAGTGTAGTTCACAAATGCCTGAGTGGACTTCTTCTAACACCTTATTTGCTTCTTGGATATCGACGCATCTAAGAAGAATGCAGTTAAATGACCGTCTGAAGAGAGCATCTCCTTCAAGGAGGGTACACTTGGTAGAAATTCGACGTATGCTGTTGTGTCCAGCACGATCTTCTGGGAGCCTGCCATGTTTTAGGAAACTAGTGATGGGCTCTCTCCAATCTTCTACCCGCTCAATTTATGCGCATATTGGGTCAAAGAATTCATGTTCTTGATTTCGACCCTTAGCTCCTTAACTCTTTGTTATTCCTGGTTCAGTCTTGATTACTTCTTTGGTTGATAGAAGTGCTCCAAATGAATAAGGAGGGCACTCAGGGATAATATTTCTCTCATCATTTGCATCGACCTCGGTTCTTAGTTCGATGTGTCTCCATTCTGCACCCAAACAAGCGTGGGTCCTAATGAGGATAACTGAATTGTAGCGCCGAGCATCGCAAGTGAATCAGCCTGCGAGTTTAGCCTCCTAGGAATGTGACTCAGGGATACGTCCTCAAACTGGGACATATACTATTTTACAGTATCATGATAAGGCTTGAGAGTATCTTTTCTCACATCATAGATCGCTTCGAGCTATCGGATAACCAACTCAGAGTCACCATATATCTTGAGCAGCTCCAAGTCGAGGTCGAAAGCTACCTCCAGTCCGATTAAAAGGGCATGATATTCTGCCTCATTATGAGAATCATCTTGAGCAAGAGAGAAAGAAAGTGGCAATATTCCTCCTCCCGGAGTCAGGAAACTACTTTGGTGCCTCTTCGATCTGATTGGAATGCTTCGTCAAATTACAATTCCCACACATGAATAAGGTCAGCACAAAATACTTCTTCATCAGGAAGGTCACTTGATAGAGGAGATTTTGCCGGTACGGGATGTGCTGCGAGAAAGTCAGCCAAGGCCTGGCCCTTGATGGCCTTCTTTGGGACATACGTGATGTCGAAATCCATTAGCAATAATGCCCACTTAGCAAGGCGTCCCTACAAGCATGGGCATGTCATGAGAAACTTTACAGAATCAGCTTTCGATATAAGTCTAACTTCATGACCAAGCAAGTAATGGCAGAGTTTTTGTACTGCAAAGACCAAGGCCAAGCACATCTTCTCCATAGGGGAATAAATCTTTTCGACCCCTTGCATCCTGCGGCCGAGGTAATATAACGCGGCCTCTTTTCCCTCTTCATTGTTTTTGTGCCAATAATGCTCCGAGTGACTCGTCCAAAACAATCACGTATAGAATGAGGGGTTTTCCCAATACTAGTGTAGAGAGCACTGGAGGGTTGAGTAAATAATGCTTGATGTCATCAAGGGCTGTTGTAACAATCCTAAACTTTCAAAAAAAAAAAACTATTAATACATGACAATTTGTTTGAACATGATGGTCCTTAGGGACCATCTTTAAAAGCTTTGTTGCATCCTTGCTCTTGCCACGTCCACTAAAGGACGTGGGCTTTAAGCGTTTAAAGCGTAAGCTAAACCTGTAACGTAAAAAAAAGAATAAAATAATATATTAGTAGAATTTAAATTCAGAGAGGTGAGGACTCCTACCTTAGAAAACTTATGAGATTTTTCTCTCTGGTCGAAACACAGTGAACTCTTCTCTCTAGCCGAATTTTTATCGGAAGCTCCCTCTCAAGTATTTGTATGTAAGTGACATCGTCTTTCTGAAAAATAGTCTGTTTTTAATAAATAGTGATATTTTCATCCAGGATATTTATTTTATAAGTTTTGTGTGTAAGTGACTTCATTGTCTCGAAAAATAATCCATTCTTTTTAAAAATAAAATGAGATAGTTGTTTCTGCTTATTATCATGAATTTTAAGTGCGATAAAGTTTATGCACACACGACCTCATTATCTTGAAAAATAATCTTTTTAATAAAAATTGTCATATTTTATCTATGTTAGAAATTTTAAATGCTGTAAATTCTTAGAAAAATAAATTTATTTATTTTTCTTGTCTATTGTTAGAAACTTTTAGATACTATCAAATTATTAGAAATAAATATGATATTTCTGCTTTAAGTAAAATTGTGATATTTCTTTCTACTGTTTTGAATATTTAGACATTGTAAAATTCATGTGCAAATGACTGCCTTATTATTTAAAAATTGACATTTTTGCAATTGATTATAGTATTGTTGTGAAATGTTTATTTGTGGATTGATATCCCATAAATTGTGATAATTCCATATTCTTGAATTTCTATAAGAGTTTTTCTATACATATTAAATTGGAAATTATGCTAGAATGCCTTTACAAACTGCTACCTTTCTAAATTTGAGCACAAAATATTTGATTGGTTATTTTTGAAATGTTATAGAGAGTGACTATTATTAATGGTTTCAGTGAAATTCATATTAATGATTTCAGTGATATGTTGAGTACATGATATTACTGCTTTCGAATGTTTAAAGAGATTTAGAAATACTTTAAGTATGCAAGTGGACTCATCAGGTTCGCCGGTGAGGTATAAGTGGATCTACCCGAGACGCCGGTAGGGATTAAGTGGACTCATCCGGTACGCTGGTGAGGTATAAGTGGACCTGCAGGATTAAGTGGACCTATCTGGGACGCCGATAGGGATTAAGTGGACCCATTAGGACGCTGATGGGGTATATAGGTGACCTACTTGGGACGCCAGTAGGGTATTTTGTGAAATCCTTTGAATTATGCACTGCCGTTAAAGTGTTATGTGCATTTCAATTATTCGGATTATACTTAATTATGCATTTATTGAAAGTGAAACTGTTGATGCATTTCTATTAATAGATCTCATTTTGGAAAATATTGATATCTTTCAACCATGATTATTTTTTAGGATTATGATGATCACTTACTGAGTAGCCAAACTCATCGAACTATGGTAAACATTTTTCAGGATAACTGCTGTTTCATTTGAGTACTTGTCAAGATCAACTTTGGGAAGATATTATAGTTGTGCTTAAACTTTCTTTTGTTACTTTTTAAAAATTTGCCATCGTAAATTTGTCCTAAAAAGAGATGTATATATATATATTGACTGCCACCTCTCAGGAATATCGGTATTGTAAATTCTTGGGGTGTGACAGCTGTGTATAAAGGGTTTACAGCGACCTGAGAGGTTTGAGATAAACCTGTGAATGTATGCCAATTGCCCTTGGAGGGAGTGCAGTTCTCAAACTGTAGTCGGTGATGACATTTCTTGGATTGCCTTGATCTTGACTGGCTCAACTTCAAGCCATCGATGTCAGATGATGAACCCTAAGAATTTTCCAGAGCGTATGCTAAAAGAGCATTTTAGGGGGCCCATTTTAAGTTGATGAAGATGCAAACTCTTAAATACCTTTTCAAGGTCTCTCATGTGAGCATCCTTCTCTTCGGATTTTACCACCAAGTCATCTACATAACACTCCACCTCTTTGTGCATCATGTCTTTGAAAATGGTTGTCATTGCTCTTGGCACGTGGCACCAACATTCTTTAATCCAAAAGTCATCATTGTGTAATAGAAGACCCCTTTTGGAGTTAAGAATGCAGTGGTCTCTTCATCTTCGGATGTCATCCTTATCTCATCAGAGTATCCGTCCATGAAGGAAAATATTTGACAGTGAGCTGTAGAGTAGATGAGCATCTCAGTGAATGGTAACGGGAAGTCATCCTTAGGTCAGGCGGTATTCAAATCATGAAAGTCAATACACACCCTGATTTTACCATTCTTCTTCTTGGCCGAAACTACATTTGCTTGCCATTTCGAGTACTTGACTTCACGGATGAAACCTGCTTGTTTGAGTTTGGTTATCTTAGTGTCTATCTGTATTTCAAGGTCAGGCCTAAACCTTCTTGATTTCTGTTTGACAAGTTTGAAAATTGGATCAATGCCGAGATGGTGAACAACGACTTGGAGGTCTAAACCAGGCAGCTCATGGTAATGCCAAGCAAAGACGTCCCCGTTTGCTCTCAAGAGGGTAGTGAAATCCTCTTTCTCTTCTGAAGACATATTCGCTGAAATGAAAGTGGGTCTGATATCCGCTTCATCTCCAAGATTTATTTCTTTGAGTTCTTCAATTGTGACCTGACCACCTTCTTCCCATTCTTCTGGGGCTTCTTGTAACTCTTCCTCGTTGTTCTCAAAGGCCTTTTCACCAACTTCATGCACGAAGACTCATGACCCTGACATCTCTGCCTTCAATAGGGTTCCCTGGTTGGTCATGCTTCTTGTGTTTTTCTAGTTCTGAGTGACGAAAAGGTCAACCCCAAATATAGAAAACACATCAGATTGGAGAAGCTTGTCTAGACAGTTAGAAGGAAATTGAGGTTGAGTGATGGTGATGCGAAGAGTTTCTTCGTATGAATCACACGGTATTTGTACGGCTGCCTGGAGTGTTTGCTTCAAGCCAGCTGGTTCTTCACAGACTTGTATCATATGGCAAGCTTCTTGAGAATAGAAGCTTCGCCCTTTTGATTCTTTCAATCTCTGCTTGAATTCAGGCACAGGGGCATACTAGGGTTTATTTGACTTCGACTTCTTGTGCTTCTTTGAAGAAGGTGGCTCTGCCTTGGCTTTAGCTACCAGGGCATCAACAACTGTTAGGAATCATGTTTCCTGTGTTAAGGTCTTTCTCAATCGTTTCTGCTACATCCTGCTTATATTGATTCCTTCGAAGTCTCGATCGAGACCCTTGAAGCCTGGGCATATCAAGGTTGTACCTACAGGGGACATAGAAGAGGGAGAATGAGAAGCAGAAGAAGAAGAAGGAGAAATGTTAGAAGGTGGGGTACTTTTAATGTTGTTCCCCTCATCAGACCGATCTAGGCAGCTTTTTACATCACCACTAGGGTTGGACGGGTGCAGGAGGTCGTTTAGGCCTTTCCCTCGCTTAGACCATTGGGGAGTGCTTTTAATGTCGTCACCCTCATTGGACGTGTGCTGAGTGAGAGATGGCACGAGAATGCCATCTTGACAGGATGAAGAAGGAAGAAGGATCGTGCTAAGGATGAAGTCCAGTAAAGTTGGCAGTGGAGGAAGGGGCCTGAGAAATTCTTGCTCTACTGTGGGTTGAGCGGTCTTATTTTTCTGTGAGTAGCCCTTAGTGCCCGTCTCTTTCTGGTTTTCTGAGGTGTTGTTTGATTCGTCATGCTAGGTTTGCGAACGACTCTAGCTTGGCGAACTGCTTTTCACCTTAAGGACTTGTCTGCTTTGGCCTTGGTAGACTATCCATGCCTGGGTAGTCGAGGATTCTGTGGAGTCCGAGACATTGATAGGAAGGTCCTGCTTTATGTGATCTTCTGGCCCCGATAGCGGAATGACTTGGGGATCACGCACGGGGAGATTGTAAAACTCCTAACACTCCCGTATTTTCTTTGAGAATATATCAAGGAAACTTGTGCATTCCGATAGTAATGGTCTCTTATATGATGGTAAGAGCACGAACGATCTTCAATTGTCTTAGCAAGGTGACGGGGTTGCCTTGCCTGCTTCAGTGTGATTATGCATTCCCGAAGCATTTAGTCTTCATCTTGGATGGTTACGGCATGGGAGGCCTTGACTGCCCCAAAGGTCTTTTTTAAGTTTTCAAGCTTTTTCTGACCCTTCTTAATCAGAGCCTCGATAATATCCTTTAGCATGTAACAGTCATCTGTAGGATGATAGATCCTCTGATGTTAGGCACAATAATTCGCCTGATTGTCAAGGCCAAGTTGCTCGGGGAACTCGGCTTCTGGAAGCTGGATCATATTCTATTCTGATAATAATAAGAACAATGTAGGGATCTATTCCTTCTCGAAGGGATAGACCTTATTCTTATGCCTGGTGAAATAATCACCTTGATCAAGGTTGGCTGGTCTGGGTATCTGATTGTACTAATGTTGTTGCTTGCCAGCCTGGGGTGTTACCATTGTCATGCTTACCCTTTTAGAGAGGTCCAAAGTTTGGCAGAGAGTCTTCTTTGAATCAGTGACAATGACAGCTACACTAATTACCCCTTTCTGTAGACTGCCCCATGTGTTAATCCGAGAGGTACCATTGCCCCAGTTATTTGCTGAGCTTG
The DNA here is from genome assembly GCF_000471905.2 of Amborella trichopoda. Next base: position 5,384,634 of record NW_006499603.1, on the reverse strand, counting down.
TAGATGGTTGTCGTGTCCCACCATGGTGGCATGATAAACTTTCTATGCGAATTGATTTAGAGATCAAATATAACATGGAGGTCGGATTAGAGGCCTCAATCATAAGATTAGGATGGCAGGAAGCCAAATTTCTCCATCTTGATATAAACTGATCAACGTGGTCATCGGGGTCTTGAGTTAGGGTGAGAAGTTCGATGGTTTGAACCTCTCTCTCGACCTCATAGAAGCGTTGATAGAACAATTTCTCCATGTCCTCCCATGTATGCACTGAGTTTGGAGGAAATCGGACATACCATTGAAATGTTGCGCCATCGAGGGTCTCAACGAACTGTCAGAGAAGAAGTCCCCTGTCAACTATTGTTTTTTGACATGTTGCTTGGAAGTGGGCAGTATACTGGTTTGGGGACATGGTTTCATTGAATAAAGGAAACTTCCCTTTCTTATAATCTGAGGGAAATGGGACCTGATCAATATGCGAGGGGTATAACTTTTGATAAGGCGTCTCACCCTGTATCCTCAAGATTTGTCTGTTCTTTAAGATTTGGGTGACTATAGCGTCAATGTCTGTCTGAGAGACGAGATGAGGGACAGAATCGTCCTGTGAGGTAGAAGGAGGGGGCTTCCATGAGGTGCACCATCAGAGTGATGGGAATTGACCTCATGGTTACCCGACTGGCATGTGGCATCGATACGATCGATCTTTTCCATCATCGCGCGCACCATATCCTCAAACTTGTTCATGCACTCTTCCTGCGCATCATCGAGCTCGCTTACAACCATTAAGCCAACCATTTCTCTATGGAGGTCAATGTTAAAGGAAACTGAGGGCTTGCAAACATGACGGGTCGTACGTGGTAGGTCAGTCAGCAGGGGGCCAGCATGCCCTGACTGAACTTTACTCTTGTATTCTGATCATGTTTGGATCGGTTCTCGACGATCTTGGGACCGTGGCTGCTTAGTGGCCTAGGTCTTCTTCTACGACAATAATCACACACAGGGTTCATGAAGCTCTTCTTAAGACTTCATTGTCAGCAGGGCGTATAAGGGATTCAGGTGAAGGGGGTAGTCAGAATTGGTTGTTTTGACTGCCTTGGTCACCTCCCAAGTCAAAATTTGTTGACCTCTATCACGTTTAGCCTAACTACGAGCAGGTGTAGGCCTACCCCCTTACAGGGTAAGCTTGTGTGGGCAGAATAGGAAAACGAGGAGGTCGTCTCCTATGTTCTCGGGTTAGCGTAATGATGGTGTTGCCCCAAGCAGTGAGATGCATATGATCAGCGTGAGTAAGACCTGACCATAGAAGGTCTGATTCTAGATGCTGACTCGGGGTAGCCTAAGGGTTTTCCCAAAATGTGGCTCGAGTGGGTGACCCAAGAGCCTTATGGTGTGTACGAGGGGTGGAGACCGTGGGGTTTCCACTTTGATGTGTTGAGCCTCTAGGGATAGAGACTAATAGTGCAGAAATGTGGGGGGTAGCCTTATGACGACCCACAAAAGCAATGGCAACTTGTTTGCCTTTTATAGAAAGGGACTGGGCAGCATTCTGGTGTATGTCAGGAACACGATCGGTAAGTGACTTGCCAGTGGCTGGGTGCATGCTGTGTGGGGCAACAGAAGTGTTGCCGATGCAAGCTACCTTGGTTGAAGTTCCACCAAAGCGAGTAGATGGGGAGTGAGGGACCTTTATGTCCCGCCTCACATCGGTCATGGTTAAGACATGGGAGCTAGGCAAGGGGTCTTTGCTCAAGAGGATGGTTGGGAAAGAAATCGAAGGAACTTGTTCCCTAGGGACACTCTCGAATACGGGGATAAGAAAATCCCCGATCAGGATAAATGGGTTACAACACCCGCAAGCCATAAATAAAATGTGAAACGATAATGAAAGCAGATAATAAAGGAAGAAACTAGCCAAACAAGAATGATCCGACTAAGGGGTAGTAAGTGCCCAGTGGAGTCGCCAAGCTGGTTAGGTGCCTTGATATTGCCCTTCGGATCCTTTGAGGATCGGGCGGCACGCGTCTCAGCTTTCGAGGGAAGACCCATGACGTTTTTTAGATCGCTCTCTCGAGAACCTCATTCGAGAACAGGGGCAGGTGTTACCAACCGGTGAGAGAGGAATTTAAGGTAGGTTCGGGACTTACACGGGCTGGCCGCGTGGGTATCCTCTTAGATCACGAAGAAAGCCCCCTAGTAATAAAACTAGTTCGGAATCACCTCCCTTGACTTGTATTCTTTTGTTTTCTGCAATCACACATATAAAATTGTTTCGGAATCACCTCCCTTGGTTTGTATTCTTTGATGAACATACACAAGCATGCATATTCAAAAAGAAGAAGAGAAAAATAAGAGAAGAAAGACGGGCGAGAGAAGAATTCGACTGAGCGGGAGCATCAGAGTGGTGATTAAGCTGGTGAATAATTGGCCAGATATGGTAGCAAAACGGGCTCAATAACTAAGACTGGCTCATAGGATTACTACTAGACATCAATGTTTGAACGTATTTTTCATCACCTTGGTCCATAGTAGGAAGCAAGTAAATAAACCTACAAAACAGTGAAAATTCTCTACAGTCTCAGAATGGCAACAAAATTCTTCAAGATTGTGATCAATACTCTAAACGGCCACCTGTCAAGTTTTATCGCGATCAGACATGACTAAGGTAGTGATCACAAAGAAACAATTTCAGCAAAATTGGTCTCTAACATCCTGAAACGGACCCTACAACTGAAACTACATTTTTGGTGTCTCAAATCACTGTGGGACTATCTTCATTTGATCTGACACGGTTGAAAACCCCTATGGGCCAAGTTTTGGCTTAATTAGATACTCCAAAATAAAGATATGAGCCAAACATTGAAACAAAAGAGGTTGCACACTATTCGTGTGTGACCTCACTGCACCAAAACACAGGACCCGTAACTCACTCATTTCAAGTCAGATTGTTCCCAAATTTGGTAAGAATATTCGTCTCATCAAGACGAACAATTAATATGTGGCATGCCTCGTGACAATGTCCGAGCATGGAGAAAAGCTAGAGAGAAGTTGCCGATCCATGAAGACGTTGCAGAAAATTCAATCGTGACACGTCTCGCTCGATAGACCAAATCACAACGCTCTTGCAATGAAACAATGCAAAATCAATTTTTTTTGCTGGCTAATTCATTTGAATTGATTTATTTTTCTTGAAAATAGTGATTTTATATGGTTGAGAACATGGGTTTTCATTGAAAGGATTTGTAGGGGATTTCACACTACTGACAAAAGGAACAGCTAAGTGTGAGGAAGTTGAAGATAAGGTAGGTTTTTTTCTCTCTTTCCATTTCTCTAATTGTTCTTCGGTTGCTTTTCTCTTCTTCATCATCTTCATCTTCGTCCTCTTTATTTTCCTCTATTATCCCTAAAAAGAAATGTGCACTATTGGTGAGTTGGGAGAAATAAAGAAGTTGGGAGAAATAAAGAAGAAACAAGCAGCTCAAGACTTAGTGCTCAAAGAAAAACAAAAAAGGAGCTCCAGATTACACCAGTTCATGCATCAAACTCACATAATGTTTTATGTAGTCATGAATTTATGATGATGTTAAAACAGTAATTTGCCACGTCAGTCATTTCCTCTCTTCTCTCTATCTCGCTCCAAAACTTTCCCTTATGCTGCCATCTAAGGCGGTGCATAACAACCGCCATTGGAAAGTTCGTAAACATGTAGCTGATAAAGAAAGAATGTTGTAGACCTTAAAAACGATGCATTATGCAGACCTTAAAGATGATGTACTATGTGGACCTTAAAGATGGTGCACTATGCGGTTACCATGTTGGTCAAAAAGTCGGTTATCATGTCGGTTAAAAAAGCCTATAAAAGGCACACTATGTACATGTGAAAAAGACGTTGAGAGAAATAAGAGAGTGAGTGTTGTAAAAAAGAGGTTTAGAAAACCTCAAATGAGAAGTATGGTCCTTTAGATCATATTATTTAATTTAACCTATCATATCTTCTACTTCAAATGCAATAGTACAATTGTTTTGTGAGTTAGTATTGTTTCCTCTTCACCCTTACTATCATTCTTTGCTATTTTCGATCAAATTATTATATTAATGCTTATGCTAATTTCCAACATTTGGTATCAGAGCCTGAATCGTGATTCCTAAAAGACCCTTTTAATAAAATAAATAAATAATATCTAGGTCTCAATTTTAACATTTTACATATTGCCTATTTAAAGCTAATCCAATACAGATATCCAAAACTTCTTTAACTTCCCAGGAGGTTATCAAACACAAAAACCAGGAACTTCTTAACTTCCTAGGAGGTTATCAAACACAGAAACTATGAAAGTTTTAACTTCTTAGGGAGATTTTCAAACATAGAAACCAGGAACTTATTAAGTAACTTCTAATTTACAGTTCTTCAGGAACTTCCAATTTACAATTCATGAACTTGTTTCCAGTTATCAAACATGCACATTGAAAGAATCTAAAAAAAAGTAAATATGACAAAAAAAAACACTTACAAATAAAATATGAGATTGTCTACAAAGAGACTATTTATCTTTTATACATGGAGGTTACAACCATTCTTGCCATTTGAATTTCAAAATGGGTGGTTGTAAAAGTGTCACTAAATAGACATAAAGTTCCAATTTTTTTTTTTTCGGACTTTATAACTTACCCCAAGCCATGCAATTTGACATCTAATGAGTGAGGATGATTGTGGCCTCCATGTACAAAAGATAAATGGTTTTTTTGCAAACAATCCCATAAAAATATCCAAATCATATATAAAACTTTATTTAACATTCCCATATATTTTATAAAGGGAGTGGTTTATATAAGGTTGGAACCTTAAACACTCCAATTAATGCACTCCTCCAAGTTTTATCATTACATGTAATTTTGGTGTAAAAAATTCTTCGTATTATTTGAAAATCTATTTTTATTTTTAATTATAAAAGTTTTAACTCCAAAAATAGTTAAAATCAAATAGATCTACAAACATATGAAAATCTGAAAAATGGACGGTCTAGATAATGTGTTGCAAAATGCACTATTTCTAAGAGTCAAATTTTTTATTTTTATTTTTCATATTCATACATCTCAATGTAGAGATGATCAATTAGAAGGCTTTCAACATTAAAGCAACATTTTCTGATGGATTTTTTAGGTGCATCTTTAATTATACATAAGGTTGCAACCTTATTTAAACTTTTTTCTTTCGTAAATTTTTTAATTTTTCTTTAAAAATTTTTTCTATGTACCCTAAGTTTTAAGTACAACATGGGGAAAGACCGGCCTCGGCCATAAGGTGAGGTTGAGTAAGTTGGTTGAGTTCAAGTAGCCTTGGGAAAAACCGGTCTCACCCACAAGGTAGGTTCATAATTTTTCAGATCGCGTATGCATCGACCCTGATCCGGATTCAAAATTATCCATGAGATCTGGATCCAAATCAATTGCATTTTGCTTAGCCCTGTGAAACCCTATCCATTTCCCTGAACCCTGTGAAACCCTATCATCCCGACGAAAGGATTCAATACACAGAAATGAAAAGCCCTATTCCCTAATACCCCAGAGAGAGAGGATCCAAATTTCGAATTCAAATCTTGGATCCATACCTGGATCCGAATGGGATCTGAAATTCAGGTTTTGAATCCGGATGGGGTAAATTCTCAGCCATACCACAAGGTGAGGTGAGAAAGTTGGTTGAGTCGAGTAGCCTCAGCCAATTTCCAAAACTCTGGTTTTTACATAGTAATTTAAAGCAAAAATTGAAGGAATTTAAGGGGGCGCTATGTGGCACACTGCTGACTACTTGATGTTACATATACATTGCAATCCAGGAGTAATTATGACCTTGTATGAAATATAAATCCTTTACCACACAGAATCCATAAAGAAATGACACCACCCTAACTGTAGTTATCATAGAATGAAGTAACAGATGAAAGAAAATGCCTGAACCGCAAGTAACGGGAGGAAGCGCCCCTCATGACACACAGCTCCGCTATGAACAAAGAAGGACCTCACCACAAGGGGCACATATGGAGAGCGGAGGCTGTCATCTAAAGTGATATGGATCGCCTTGGCATGTACAAACTCTTCGCGAGCATCGTTGCAATGGATGGTGATGGAGCCATCAGGGTGCGAGGCCAGGCGCTCGGCCAGCGGAAAGTGGTGGTAGAGGCACTCCGACATCGAGGCCTTGAGCCAGTGTAGAATAGACTTGAGCCGGTGTAGAATGGACTCCATGGAGGAAGAGGAGGGATCGGGTTTGGCTAGGAGGAGGCCCTTTTGGATGTACTTTCCGGTGAGGCAGAAGATTTCCTAAAGCGCCAGCTCTAGGTGTTGCCCCTGAGATGCCCGCGAGGGAATGATGGTGCAGGTCGATACCCAACTCACCTCTTCTGAATCACACATATCAGCAGTAGTTCCTCTCTCTTTCTCTCTCTCCTTGTATCTGTACCAGATATATTTAGGATTCTAAGGCAGCTCCTCCCTCCTCCTCGTTTTTTTAATGGGGAACGTTTATATGGAGCCAAGGCTCTAAACAATCAAATTAGAACCCTCCTCAAAATTTTTACTAGATCAGGTTGCTTTTATGCTCAAATATCTTCAAATTGATCATTTAGAAAATTAGAACCCTCCTCAAAATTTTTACTAGAACAGGTTTCTTTTATGCTCAAATATCTTCAAATTGATCATTTAGACATCAAGATGCATGGACATGAGAAAAAAATGGATTTCAAGTTTTAGAAATAGTGTATCTTGTAACGCATTTTTAGACCATCACTTTTCAAGATTATCAAGTATTCATAGTTCTATTCGATCTACACTATTTTTGAAGCTTTAAATTTTATAATTAAAACTGAAAATATATTTTAAGGCTATCACAAAGATTTTCAATATTGAAACCACATTTCTTGATACTATTTGAAGATGGGCTCCAATTTGATTGTTTAGAGCCTTGGCTCTATACAAACCGCACCCTCTTTTATTTTGTGTGGGAGTGGTCAAATGCGTGAATTTAGTTCATAGGAGGACCATTTCACACGGTCATTAATTACCATTTGTCTTTGTTTTAATGCTTACAGTACAATGCTTTGGAGTTAATTACCATTTTTCTCTTTTCTCTTTTTTTTTTTGGGGTAATTAAAGGGGGTAAATCAGTGGGGATTTGGGCCCCTACCGTTTGATAAGAATGGTCCTCATCATGGGGCTTGACAATACTGTTCGGTTTATGTGGCCTTTAAAGGCTTTATGAGAGCTTGTATAAGCATTGTATATAGTGAAACATAAACTCAGTAGGAGTGTGGTCATCATGTGGACTATACCAGGCAAATGCTATTTGTCAATACTTGGATTAGGTTCGACATGCTAGGCCAGCCGAATTAGAAAAACCCAATATACCTGGGCATAGAGATAAAATTGAGAAGGGTTTAGTCGGTTGATGAGGGCGAAATATGCCGGATGAGAGCCGAGGGACTGTGTGACCCTTTTGTGTTATGAATAACCTTTAGAGACATGGTTAAAACATCATCGTTATATCATCACACTACATGTACATAGATAGCCGTATTGAGATAGTGATCCACCATTGAGAGTAAAACGTATACATGTGCGAGAGATTACCTATATAAACTATAGAATCGTAATTGCATCATGGTCTGAGGAACATGGTTTTATCTTTAGAGGAGAGCCTAAAATTTACATGTTGAGATTGCGTCCCTAGTCTATTGGCTGACTTTAGTGATCCAATCATGAGCCCTTGCAGTAGACTGTGGGTCATGAGAACTACTAGGTCAGTTTGAGAAAGCTACGTGGATCGTGGTCCGCAATTGAAGGTGGAGTGCTTTAGTGCATTGATAAATTCTTAGACCTAGACAGATCCAATTCCTATAAAAAATTAATTAATTCTAATTAATTTTATGTTATATGATTTTTAGAATGTTCATTTGAATTTTTGTGATTCCCTTGATATTTTATTTTTATCATTTTGATTTATAAAATAAGATAAAATCAATTTTTAATGTTTTAAATAATCAAAGAGAAATAAAAGCTTATTTCTAAAAATCATTTAATAAATATTTGACAGGGTCAATGGGGCCCACCAAGTCCAACATTGTGATGTGTGTGGGGCCTAGATGTGGGCCCCCATGGTTGGCACACCCCACTTAGTGCGGGTATTTTCTTATTTTCTAATCTTGTGAATAAACGAAATCAATTAAATTGAAAGTGTTTTGTAGATATTTTAATTGCAACAAGAATGAAATGTCTTGTGTATCAAGATTATTTGATTAAAAGAATAATGAATAAATATTTGCTAAATAAGAAAGTATGAGTAATATTTTTCTTATTTAAATATCTGATGGGAATAGATTTAGGAAATAGAGGATAAAGTTCTAGCTCATTCGTTATAATCTTGATGGTGGATCTAAGGAATAGATGATTTACGTCTCTCACCCTACAAGTCTCCTTAAATCGACGATCAAGATTTGACCTTACGAATTGAGACAAACCTTAAGGTATAAAAATTCTATAAAAGGGACTCTCCCCCTTTATCCAAATCTCTATTCCAATTCTCTCTTCTCTCTCTGAGAATTATCTCTCTCCAAGAATTCTAAAGGGGGCATGCCCCAACCTTGGGCTTCATCTCGCTCTCTTTAAGTTTCAAGAGGGCGCACACCCCAACCTAGACTACTCTTTTTTATTTCCTAAAGAGGCACACCGAAGCTATCTTCTCGTTATCTCTCTTGTGGGTTTTAAAATTGCACAACCTAGCTTGTGATTGGTTCTTGATTTCTAGGTAGCAAAGGGGAGCATCCCCTAGCTAATAGATATCTCCCTCTCTTTTTTATTTCTACCTCTCATCTCTCTAATGATCAAGTAAAGAGAGCTTGAGTAAAACTAAGGCATTGAGGCCTTAGGTTATTGGTGCTAAATCGAGATCCATATGCATTTGAGAGGGTTTTGCCATAAATAGGAGAATCAAGATACTGATCATAGATCCCAAGAACTATCAGAAGGAGGAGACTCAAAGTGGGGTGTATTAAGCCCGGTTAAGATAATATCTAGAAATTTTGCTTCTTTCAATTTTATTTTTGTGTTGAACTATTTTATTCTCATAGACAACTCCCGCTCTCTTTGATATCTATATGTCATCTCTCTCAATATCAAGCAAATGGGGCTTGAGTAAGACTAAGACATTGAGGCCTTAATTTGTTAGTTTTAGATCAAGATCCATATACCTTTGAGAGAGTTTTGCCATAAGTAGGAGAATCAAGAGACCGATCATAGATCTCGAGTACTATTGAAAAGATGAGACTTGACGTAGGGTGTACTATGCTCGTTGAGGAAATCTCTGGCAATTTTACTTTTTTAAATTTTATTTTTTTGTTGAGCTCTTTGATTTCCAAAAGACAATGAGTTACTATTTTGATTTAAGGAATGTTATTCAAGAGTGGTAGCAAGTGAGAACCGTGTTTATCTTATTTTCTTTAGTTTTTTCAACAGTTATTTATTTGTAATTGGACATTGTGAGTAGTCTTGCCAGTGTGAGAATAAGAAAAATAATAAAATTTCATTTATATATATTGTGTTTGATCATATAGTCCTACTTTTGTTAGTATCAGAGCTAAATATACTAGCTGCCATATTTCTTTTATTTTACTATTTTTGATGAATTGCAAATGAGATATAAGAAAGCCAATGACTTTTGCGGTTGAGTGATACACCTCCAAAGAATTATTAGCATGTTCAAATACCGAAAATGCACTTTGCACAATGAGGTACTTTGTGCTGTTTTGGAGCAATAATATGAAGAAGATAATGATGTATTTACCTTTTGAATACCTCAGTGATATTATGTATTTTTGAGAGTAGGATCTATTTGCAAATTTTAGTGGGAGATCCTAGGGGAATTGAGATTTATGGACTCATTAATGAAGGGTGTCAGTTCTAACCTTGTAAAATTCAAAAACTGTCCATTGAGTTCCATGAATTTTTCCATCAATCATATGATTTTATTTTTAGCTGAAATTTTATTTCAACTCATAAAATTGAGTCCACTTTAAAACAAAAATAGTTTATGAAGAAAATCCTCGTGGTTTGAAAGATATGATCATTTTATTAAAAGGTACACAAATGTTGTTTTCTGTCACAAAAATTGTCTCGATGACTCTGAAGTCGTGCTTTTATTTATATTTTTAACAGAATATTTTAAAGCTTGCCAAGTTTCTAGAATTCCATTTTGAGTCTAGCTTTTAATAAAAAATATTTAAGAGAGATACATCCATGGGAAATAAGGAATACAAATTTTGGATTGAAGAGATGTCATCCTGAATTTTCTGCAGTTTGGTGTGTCTTTGGATTAAAGAAAGGTATCCTGAATTTTCTGCAATTTGGTGTGTCTTTGGATTGAAGAGAGGTCATCTTGAATTTTCTGCAATTTGGTGCGTTTTCATTGAAATGTGAATAACTATATTTATCAAGCCTATTTAACAAAGTGATATGATACCTGGAGAAACATATGTGTTACCAATCTGTGTCTACTTTTAAAAAAAATTGATTTAAAAGGGAAACTCCATGTGGGTGGAGAGGAAGAAGAATTTTACTACAAAGTGTTCATCTTAAAATTCTGCAGTATGATATATTTTGTGATCGAAATGTTACTTATTTATTTCTCTAAAGAAAAATAGTATTTAGGATTGACACTATGATGCTATGCTTTGATTTTGATTCTAGTTTTCAACATAAAAAGTTTAAGGAAGAAATCCTTTGTGGAATGAGTGGAACAATTATTTTATTGAGAGGTGAGTAATTTAATTTTCTGCTATGAAAACTATATTGTGAGGTGAATATTATTAAATCGAAGACTCACTAAATGATGTGATTTAGGGATGTAACTTAGTACTATTTTGTATTCTTTTGAGTCTATTTCAATACTCAAAAAGTTTCGGACATAAACTCTTAATGAGTTAAGAGATATCATGAGATGCTCATCTTCTATTTTGTAGTAAATTAAAAGACGTTGTATGTTGAGTTACATCTTTGTACTCCTAATAATGAAAGCTCTTTTAAGGGCTTTTTCAAAAAAATTATAGTATACCATGAGTATGATTTATAACAGTAAAACTTCAAACAGAGATAATATAAGGTTGACGAGATATGACACTTTATGTATGTGAAGAGTGTTCAATCTGGGAATTACATAATATAGAAGAAACACAATGCATATTAAACATATTAGTTTTTTCATAATTAAGGGATATGTAGAGAGACTTGGTGGCAACATAGAAACTCTAAAAATCAGTAGGATAATTAAATTTGTGATATTTGGAATGATAGGATGAAGAAGAGCATTTCTTTATATATGTATGGGAGAATCCAAAGGCCAAAAAGGTGAATGATTTATCGTTGTGTAAAAGATGATGACCAAGTGTTTCTTTATCAATTGTGCACTCTTTCAAGTTTACAAAAATTTCGTCAGCAAGTAAAACCAAATAATCAAGAAAGCCCAGGTGCCACGCTACATGATTTTGAGGTATGAAATTTATTCCACATTACATGGTAAGGCAATATCAGGAAAACGGATTTTATGACTCTTTAGTTTATGTTTTATATACTTCTTTAATTATATTTTGGCTGTGTGTTCATGAATATGAATGGAGTGTATGAACATTAAGAAATACGTGCTAACAAGTTTGAAAGTTTTAATACCTCATTGTGCTTGTAAGAACTACTTAAGGTAGTGATATACATGGAGATGTGGTTTGATCAAGGACTATGAGTCTAAGTAGGAAACACGAGAAGTGAGTACGACTCAATCAAATACGCAAGCATGAAGGGAGTGTTCGGATGAGACTCGGTCTTAGTGACAATTCTTCCAATAATGTCCAGTAATATGATGTGTTGCATGTGATGATGATCTCACGATAAAATCTCCATATTTGCTAATAAGAAGTGTTTTGTCAAGTTTTTGATAATTGTTTTTTAGCCATGATTTATTTTTGATAAAATTATAAGATGGACTTTATGATTTGTTTTGTGGCTATAAATATGACTTGGTAAGTAATTAAAGGTGAATGTGGTAAAAACAATTTATGAATACTAAACATGTATTTAAAATTAAATTGAATCATTTGTAAAAAATCTAAGTCTATGGATATGATTTTGAGAAACCCCATAGTCTTGCGAAATCCACTAAGTATTTGAGAAAAAACGTTTTAAAACCATTGTGTTATTTCTAGTTATTGCTTGTGAAAATATACCATGTCAAGAGGTTTTGATATAAGAAAAAACAATGGGTCTTGAAAATATTTTATGTACATGTGAAAGTGTATAATTATTCTATACATTGTTTTTAAATCCCTGCATGTCTTGACTCATGTTTTCATTGTACTAATTCTGTGATCTGGTTTTGAATTTTTTAAAATCCTCTATTACCTAAGACCATACACCATAGGGTATGTCATATGTTGTCCATCTTGCTAGGTCTCTTTGACATGTGTTGGTGGATTAGATAACTTGTATAGGTATACTATCAAGATGACTAGTGTGGCTGAACCTTTGTAGTTCAAGAACGTTTTACACATTGTGAAAGCAAAGGGGCATTGCGTTACTATTTGGTATGAGACTTGCTATACTACCACATGACGTAGGAATGAGAATGTTAAGATAATATTTTTATATGTTATCTTTGAGTGGGAGATGTTAACAATCCCACGATTATTTTTAGCTGCTTGGATATTCAAATATACAGGTATCTTGTTATAAAAGATCCATATAAACTTAATATTCCAGTGGGAGTACCTGCTTGTGTTTGATGGGCCAGCTGGAACAACATATTGTCATTCACCCATGGAACCCAAATACATGGCGCTCATTGTATGGCTATAGAAGGGAGCAACTTGATTGAAGAACTGCTTTAAGCCCTGAAAGATACGACCCCATGTGAGGAGGGTACGTAATGAACTTCTACGACAACAGTTCCATGATTCGCGATACGACATGAAAGATGGATTACAACCATGTTCGGGATGGGATCTGAGCAGCAAAGAGAAAGAGGCGCTGCCTCCATAAATCCTTTGTGAAATGATTGACAGCAAAAGTCATGATTAACATAATAAGATAAAATAAGTGAAAAATGCTTGAAAGAGATATTGCATTTGGGGGATGAGAATATGAGGAAGAAAGATTGTAAGGCCTCCAAAGACTATGTGGCCTATAAAAGCCTTATGAGAGCTTGTATAAGCATTGTATATAGTGAAACATAAACTTAGTGGGAGTGCAATCCTCGTGTGGACCATACTAAGCAAATGTGATTTACCGATACTCAGATTATGCTCGACATGCTAGGCCAGCCAAGTTAGAAAAACCCAAGGTACTTGGGCATAGAGATAAAATCGAGAATGATTTAGTGGGTTAGCCCTTGATGAGGTCGGAATATGCGCAGATTAGAGCTGAGGGACTGTGTGACCATTTGTGTGTGATGAATAGACTTTAGCGACAAGGCTAAAACCTCATTGTTGTATCATCACATGACATGTACATATACATAGATAGCCGTATTGAGATAGTGATCTACCATTGAGGGTGAAATGAGTACATGTGCAAGAGATTACCCATATGTATCATAGAGTCGCGGTTGCATCATGGTCTGAGGGACCATGTTTTTGTCTTTAGAGGAAACCTAAAATCCACAGACTAGGATTACGTCTTCTAGTCTATTGGCTGACTTTAGTGATCCAATCGTGAGCCCCTGCGGTAGACTGTGGGTCATAGGAACTACTAGGTCAGTTTGAAAAAGCTAAGTGGATCGTGGTTTGCAGTTGAAGGTGGAGTGCTTCAGTATATTGATAAATTTTTAGACCTAGACGGATCCAATTCCCATAAAAAATTAATTAATTTTGTGTTATATGAATTTGAGAATGTTTATTTGAATTTTTTTTATTTTCTTGATATTTTATTTTTATCATTTTGATTTATAAAATAAGAGAAAATCAATTTTCAATGTTTTAAATAATTAAAGAGAAATAAAAACTTATTTTTAAAACTCATTTTAATTTATAAATATTTGAGAGGGTCCATGGGGGCCCATCAAGTCCATCATTGTGATGTGTATGGGGCCCACATAGGGGCCCCATGGGTGGCACACCCCATTTAGTGGGGGTACTTTTTTATTTTCTAATCTTGTGAATCACGGCAATCAATTAAATTGAAAATTTATGGAAAGTGTTTTGTAGAGATTTATCGACTGTCTTGTGTATCAAGATTACTTGATTTAAAGAATAAAGAATAAATATTTACTAAATGAGAAATTGTGAATAACATTTTCTTATTTAAATATGGGTACGGATTGTATAGAGCCGAGGCTCTAAACAATCAAATTTGAGCCCACCTTCAAATAGTGTCGAAAAATATGGTTTCAATGTTGGAAAGATTTTTTATAGCTTTAAATTATATTTTCATCTTTAGTTATAAAATTTAAAGCTTTAAAATTAGTGTAGATCGATCAGATCTATGAAAACTTGAAAATCTTAAAAATTTACAATTGAAAAATGCATTACAAGATGCATTATTTCCAAAACTTGAAATTCATCTCTTTCTCATGTTCATGCATCTTGATGCCGAGATGATCAATTTGATGATCTTGGGGCATCAAAACAACCTCTTCTAGTGAAAGTCTTGAGGTGAGTTCTAATTTGAATGTTCAGAGCCTAGGCTCTATATAAACTTTTGCTTTTAAATATTTGATGAGAATAGGTCTAGGAAATTGAGGATAAGGTTCTAGCATATTCTTTAGAATATTAATGGTAGATCTAAAAAATGGATGACTTACATCTCTCACCCCACAAGTCTCCTCAGATCGACGGTTAAGATTTGACCCTACGAATTGAGGTCAGCCTTAAGGCATAAAAAATACTTTTCCCCTTACCCAAATATCTGCATCAATTCTCTCTTCTCTCTCTCAGAATTATTTCTCTCTCTCTCCAAGATTTCTAAAGGGGGCATGCCCCAACCTAAGGCTTCATCTCTCTCTCCCGAAGTTTCAAGAGGGGGCATGCCCTAACCTAGACTACTCTCTTTGAATTCCTAAAGCGGCACACCCAAGCTATCTTCTCTCTATCTCTCTTGTGGGTTCTAAAGGGGCACAACCTAGCTTGAGATTGATTCTTGATTTGTGGGTAGCAAAGAGGAGCATCCTCTAGCTAATAGATATCTCCCTCTCTTTTTTATTTCTCTCTCACCTCTCTAATGATCAAGCAAAGGGAGCTTGTGTAAGACTAAGGCATTGAGGCCTTAGGTAGTTGGTGCTAAATCGAGATCCATATGCCTTTGAGAGGATTTTGTCATAAGTAGGAAAATTAAGAGATCGATCATATATCCCGAGAACTATCGAAAGGAGGAGACTCGATGTGGGGTGTACTAAGCCCGGTTGAAGTAATCTCCATAAATTTTATTTTTATGTTGAACTCTTTTATTCTCATAAAGCAATTAATTAATATTTTGATTTAAAGAATTGTATTCAATAGTGGTTGGTAGCAAGTGAGAACCGTGTTTCTCTTCATATTTTTAGTTGTTTCAAGAGTTATTTATTTATAATTAGATATTGTGAGTGGTCTTACCGGTGTAAGAATAAGAAGAAATAAGAAAATTTTAATTTATATACACCACGCTTGATCATATATTCTAACTTTCAAGTACTATTGCCAATACCCGAGGCCATTCTCTTTTAATACATCATTTCTCTAATCATGCTCTACGTTATTCTTCAGAGCAAATTAATTGAATTTTGTGGACTGGATGTGTTATGAAAATCCATTTCTATGCATGAAAATATATATAATCCTAGATCCTTTAAAGTAACTTGAGACCATTTTATATCTATGAATTAGTCACCAAACAATACATAGCTAATTTACTTGCAACCAAAATTTTTTAAAATGTAGGTTTTTATATTAATATTAAGTAAACAATTGCTCAAGATTAGTAATTCGCTAGAATCAAATTGGTTTTGATAAAATATTGGTACCGGTTATATTTGCCTCTCTAAAGTATTGGTACTGGTTATATTCGCTAGAATCAATCATTTTTGTGGTGGTGTTGTATTGTGCTACCTGCTCAACTCGTATCAAATTTATTCCAAAAAATTAACATAAATGTAGAACCTTTCATTACAAAGTTTAATGGGGCATGTGTGTTAAACACAGACGCATGAGCTTAAGGCTTCGAATGCATAAAAGTAAAAAATAAAAAATAAAAAAAAGGGACATTTTTTTATTGTAGTCTTGCTAGACTATATTGTCTGTTTATCTGTAATTAATTTTGTATTTTTTTAAATCAAGTAGATTTATTAATCA